>VONZ01001534.1:0-129592 GCA_012976165.1 Labeo catla
ATAATAATACTAATAATAAAATGTTAATACATGTCAATTTTGCATAATGTAAAGAAGTGTTGCACAAAGCTTATATTTAACCAAAAAGTGTCTTCACATAAGTATATATAAAGCAATAAATAATAAAATAACAAAGGACTACAAAACTTACACAGGTAACTGGAAAATAACAAACAAGAACTTAGTAGCAAAACAAAATGGAGAACATGCACTCCACTCTGATGGGCTAAAACATGTCTACACCGTAGTTTAAAAAAAAATTAAAATCACAATGTCTATACCACTGTAAGCAGGACTCGTGGGAAGCGTATAAGATCCGAGCTTTATTTAAACACAGCGTAGTCAAGACAGGCAGGGTCGATAACCAAACAAACAGTAATATCCTGGGCAAGGCGAGAGTGTAAATCCAATAGAACAGGCAATGGGTCAAAATACCAGAGAGAGCAGTCCAAAGTAGCAAATGAACAAGACTATAAAACGAGGCAAAACTATGGCAAAGAGACAGAATCAAACAATGGCAAAAAAACAAAGCAAAACAATGACGAAAAACCAAAACCGTGAAAAGACGAAAACAGGGATAAACGCTTGGTAGAGTCCGCTAGAGCAAAACAATACTTCACAGCTTCCTGTTTGATGTAGGCCTCCTTTTATTGCCACCAAACAGGAAGTAACCAACGAAGCAGCAGAGGGAGCAGCAACAGTCAGTCAGTGGGTGAGGGCTCCCTCTGCTGGCGTGGCGTTACAACCACAAAACAGCCATGGTTGTGCTACAAAAATTGTGGTTGAAACCTCTTCAGCCCTGTTGCATATTTTGCATTTTTACAGAATTAGACATACCTGAATTTAAAAGAGTATCCTACACACAAACATTAGATTAAACTGATAAAAACAGTCTCTAGAAAACCCTTTAACTTCAGTTTTAACACGTGGTGTTGTTTTATTGTATTTGTTCATAATTTTATAACAAACAGAAATGAAAAAGAAAATCCTGATAAGTTACTGCCCTATGTCATCCAAGATGTTCATGTCTTTCTTTCTTCAGTCGCAAAGAAAAGATTTTATTATTTTTTTTAAAGAAAACTAGGATTTTTTTTTACACAGTGGACTTTCATGATGGCCAGCAAATTGAAGGTTAAAAACGCAGTTTCAGTGAAGCTTCTAAGGGCTCTACACAATCCCAGCCGAGGAATAAGGATCTTGTCTAGCAAAACGATCGGTCATTTTCTTAATTAAAAAAAAAAAAAAATATATATATATATATATATATATATATATATATACAGTACTTTGCAAAAGTCTTAGGCCACTAGTATTTTCATCAGCTAAAAAATGGTTTAAAGTCAGTCAAAGTCAGTCTTTTGCTGTAGTGTGTCAGTAGGAAATATCAGTTTACATTTCTAAACATTCATTTTGCCATTAATTATAATAATCCAGTGAGATTTTTGTATGGAGCACAGGCTGTTGTCAGACTTCTTGTGCAAACAGAGATCTGGGCCCGTATTCACAAAACATCTTAAGGCTAAAAGTAGCTCATAACTTGCCGATTTAGGAGAAAATCTTATTTAAAAAAAATGGGCGTGCCAGTCCTAAATTTAGGGCTCCAAAGTTTTTGCTCTAAGAGTGTTTCACAAACGCTGAAACTACTCCTAAATCTCGTAAAGACTGATTTATACGCGTCCGCAAGTTCACTTGGGTTTGTGAAATCAACCATTTCGCGTGGCGGTGTGCACGGCATCTCGAGTGAACTGTTCGCGTGTCACCGCATTGATCATGAACAATTTTAGAGCTGTTTTGGTTGAACAGGTACGCCTGTACAAACATCTCTATAATCCATCAATGCGTGATCACAGAAATAGTCAGATCGCTTATGACTTATTCCGGTTAAAAATCAAAACAAAATACATACAAATGTGTCTCAGATATAGGATCACTGATGAACACATTTAATTTTAATAAGGGGTGAAAAAATTAATGCGATGGCGGATTAGAACCCAAAACCCAAAAACTCTAACTCACTTAACTAATTCTAATTCACTTGCTATGAATGATGTCGACATGCTTACTAACTATGCACACAATGATTGGCTGATAGGGGAGGGGTCTCTGTCAGACATTCATTCATAAAAATATTGTAACGTGCAATATTATATCATATTTAAATAAAGGTTTTAAAATAAAAATGTTGCCATATTCAAATAAAGATTTTAAAATGCAGGCTAAGTGTCACTAATTAAACGTGTATCTTCAGCCTCTTACATGTGCGCTCCTCGTGTACAGTTAGCGGATATGCATATAAACAGACTTTTAATTAACAGGGTAGAATAATCATAGGTGATAGTAAGGCATGTAAACGTAAAATAAAACCAAACAGGATGCAAGAACAACTCTTACTTCTTGCCCAACTTGTTCATGAAAACAAGGACATAATCAAGGGAAAATGTGGAGTTGGGATAACCTCAAAAAAGATGTGTGGGAAAATATGTGTGCAAATAAATGCAGAAGCAAAGATGACTGTGAAAAGTGCTGGTATTCTTTGCAAAGTCAGGCAAAGGCAGAGATTGCAGAATTCAAGCGACAAACAACTGCTACAGGTAAACGGACATTATTTTCAAGTTGACCATAATGTTGTCATGTAACCTTGTTATGCTATTGCAGATTAAAATCCTTAGCCTCATTAAATTATTTATTGCATTCATAAGGAGCTGCCATTCGAGGGTTGTCAAAACCTTGATCTGTGGCATTGTTGGGTTGTTTCTATTTTTTTGGTGAAGTGACTGCGTCCCTGCAAGTTCTGCAACAGTCATAATACCTTTGCAATTAGGACCATACCTTCTTAAAAGCTCCATATCATCAAATGTTTTTTTTTTTTTATGTTTCTGTTCCGAGGCAGACAGCCGGCAACAGCCATTTTAGGATAGTTTTAGGACTTGATCTTAGTGACTTAGGAGTCCTCTCCACTACTCCTAACATTTCACAGATTTAGGAGCTAGTTTTAGTGCTAAAACACTTTGTGAAATACTCTTACAGAGTCCTAGATTTAGGATTGACATGCCCATTATTTTTAAGATTTTCTCCTAAATTGCTAAGTTATGACATAGGCTACTTTTATCCTTAAGATATTTTAGGAATAGGGGCCCAGAATTTGGTAATGTGCGCGCACAGTCTTCACAGGCTTGCGGTGCAGAGGAACGCGTCAAGTAAAAATCAGCCTAAATCAGGCTTAAATCACTAAGATTAAATCCCAACTATCCTAATATTGCTGTTGCTGGCAGTCTGCTTTAGAACTTAAACTTTTTAGAAACACTCTGCATTTATTTGCACACATGTTCCCACACAACTTTTTTTTTGTTTTGGAGTTATCCCAGCTCCACATTTTCATTTGATTACATCCTTGTTTTCATTAATACGTTGGGCAAGAAGTAACAGCTGTTCTTGCATCCAGTTTGATTTTCTTTTACGTTTGCGTATCTCACTATCAGCCATGATTATTCTATTCTGTTAATAAAACAGCTATTTCCGTTGACACAGATAGCCTAGTGGTTTGTTCGCCAACATACAGCGTAACTGCGCTGACGGCGACCCGAGCCTGCGCTGCTGCTCCCACCCCCCCTCTTCACCCAACGATTTCGTGTCAGTTCTGTCATAAAAACCCCCTTAAAAAAGTCTGTTTATATGCATATCAGCTAATTGTTTATAAGAAGCACAGATGTAAAAGGCTGTCAATCATTTGAACATATACTTGTTTAAGAAGTGACACTTGCCCTGCATTTTATATTCTTTATTTGAATGTGGCAACATTTTTTACAGACTTTTTAAAACTTTATTTGAATATTGCAACATTTACAACAATATTTCTATGAATAAATGTCTGACAGAGACCTCTCCCCTATCAGCCAATCACTGTGTGCATGGTTAGTGAGCATGCTGACATCATCCATAGTAACAAGGTCAACCCCGCCCTTACTCTTAGCTTAAGACTTCTCTCTACTCCTTAGTAAAA
The DNA here is from genome assembly GCA_012976165.1 of Labeo catla. Taxonomy (NCBI): domain Eukaryota; kingdom Metazoa; phylum Chordata; class Actinopteri; order Cypriniformes; family Cyprinidae; genus Labeo; species Labeo catla. The sequence goes on from VONZ01001534.1 coordinate 4,001, forward strand.
TTTTGTCTTAGCTCTTAAAAAAGACAAAAGTTTGTCTTAAAACTCTTAGTTAAAAACTTTTACTGCTATTTAGGAGAACTCTTAGTAGTAAGATAAAATGTTTTGTGAATATGGGCCCTGATCTCTCCATCATTCAATCCAGTCTGTCTTAAGAAACAGAAAAAACAGAGACAGACTAAATCCAGAAGAACTGTGGCAACATCTCCAAGATCCTTTAAGAGACCTATACCTACAAAGCCCAAAGCTACAGTACTGTTATTTTTAGACAGGCACATAAAATGAGGATGCTTTTAAAAACGTCATAAATAGTTTTTTTTTTTATCAAAGAACTTCTATTAATTAAAATAAATAAGCATTTGATGTGACCATCCTTTGCGTTTAAAGCAGCTTTTGCCCTATGTGCACTTGTGCATAGTTTTTCAGGTAGCTTTGCAGGTAGGCTACTTGAAACATCTTGGAGATGTTGCCACACTTCTTCTGGATTTAGTCTGTCTCAGTTTTTCTGTTTCTTCATGTCATTCCAGAGACAGACTAGATGATGGTGAGATCAGATCTCTGTGTGGAGCACTGGCTGTTGTCAGACTCCTTGTGCAAACAAAAATCTCACTAGATTAATTACAATTAATGACAAACAGAATGTTTGGAAATGTAAACCGATATTTTTTACTGACACACTACAGCAAAAGATAGAAATAACGTCTCGGTTACGTATGGTAACCCTCGTTCCCTGATGGAGGGAACGGAGACGTTGTGTCGAGTAGTGTACGACACTAGGGGTCGCCCTTGGAAGCCCAGACACCTCTGATAGTTTGAAAAAAGGCCAATGAAATTGGGTGTGCAGAATTTGCATAGCTGGCCACGCCCCGGACATCCGGGTATAAATAGGGCAGCACATGCTCTGCTCACTCATTCTGTTCTGAGGAGTCGAAGCATCTCAACTCAGTCAGAGGCGGTCCAGAGTTGTGGCATGGAGGACACAACGTCTCCGTTCCCTCCATCAGGGAACGAGGGTTACCATACGTAACCGAGATGTTCCCTATCTGTCGTACACTCTGAGTTGTGTTGAGTAGTGTACGACACTAGGGGTCCCTATAAAATCTTGCCACAAGTCTGGCCGCGTCACGAGTGATCGGGCGCAGATGGTAACAAGCCAAGTGTTAACATAAGTGCAGCTCACCTCTTCGTGACCTTCCAACGTCCAAGAACTGACCTGTCACAGGCAGGGTTACCTGCAGCCGGGCCTTTCCTCAGTGGAGCGCCTGAGTGTCTTGAGAACGTTGGGAAAGTGCCTGTTCCCGTAGGAAGAAGGCACTACGGAGATCACAACCTGCCCAGAGGGGGGGTATAAAGTGAATATTATTAGATATGGGACCTGAAGTGGGTCTCATGCTAGGGAAGACTACCAAATTCAGATCCTATAGACAAACCTGCCTTTAGGGGAAACACCGCACCACAGAGAGTTATAGGTGGAATTACACACATGGGGCCACATAAGGAGCCACTACATATGGGGCACAAATCCAACCAAGAGTTAGTAAGGTAACCATACCTTGTGTTGGGTTTTTGCAGCGAGTTCCTCCGCCGAACTCTGCCACATCCAGAAGTGCCAAGTGATGGAGAAGGTGTTCAGGGTTCACGTCAGGAAACCTACTGAAACTTAGAAGCGTAATCTCCATTAGGGGAAGCGCTTAAGCAAGCTCTACACCCAACCAGAGTGCTGAGCCAAGAGCTTGCATTTAAAACTCTAGCCGACACTGGTTCCATGCCCAAATTGGCAAGTGTATTAGGTGTAGCCCAACCTGCAGCTCTGTAGATGTCTGTTAACAAGGCCCCAACAAGGTTTTGCAAGAGCTGCCAAGGCAGCGATGCCCCTGGTTGAGTGGGTTCTCACTCCCAGTGGGCAGGGCAAGCCTCTGGCCTCGTAGGCCATACGGATCGCATCCACAAGCCAGTGGGAGATCCTTTGTTTGGAGACAGCCTTCCCCTTCCACTGTCCTCCATAACAGACAAAGAGCTGACTGGAACGTCTGAAGTGCTGAGAACGTTCCAGGTAAATGCGTGGGACATGGACTGGGCATAATAGGGTCAGGTTGGGGTCATCTTCCTGGTAAGGAATTGCTTGCAGTGTCACCACCTGATCTCTGAAGGAGTGGTGGTTACCATGGGCACGTATTCAGGCCGGGTTCCCAGAACAACGTGAGAGTTCACCGGCCCGAATTCCAGGCACGAATGTTGAGGGAGAGGGCTTGAAGGTTTCCCGCTCTTAACAGAGGTGGAGAGGAGTGGAGAGGAGACGGCCTTACTGTACTCAACGGATCTTACTGTAGGCCCGAAGGCCCACAGACAGATCAAGAGGGGATGTGGTGCTACCAGGGAGGGTTCACCTTCCGGGCACCTCTTAACAAATCGTGCCCCACCGATCTACCTTCTACCAAGTCATGGTGGCTGTACACGGACCTTGATGTAGAAGCAGAAAGGTGCCTATCCAGGCCTCCTTGGAGGAGGGATAGCACAGATTTGATGCCGCAACTCCGAGGGTTCTACCCTTAGGAAGAACACCTGCGCCATTCCCAGGACATGTCACCGCCTGGTGGAGGGGGCTCAGTCCTGTATAGGGTGCTTCCCACTGGGGCCGAACAGGGCTACCAAGAGAATCTGTTTTGAGACCTTCCCGACATTGCACCGTGTCTGTGCAATAAGGCTCACTGGGGAATAAGCCGTACGGTCAGCTGAGTACGGCTCTGAACCGAGGGAGTCCTCAGTCAGGCCGTATTACCACTGGCAATGAGTGGATTCTGGTGAGGCAACAGATCTACCTGTGCCTGGCCAAATCGACTCCAAAAACAGCCGGACCATCTGAGGGTGGAGCCTCCACTCACCTCAGAGCGAACCTGTCACCCGGAAAGTGAGTGGCGCACAGAAGCCTGAGTCTGTGCTGGCTCTATGGCAAGAGATGGCGGGTGAGTTGTGATATGCGAAAGTAGTGTACACCATCCTGGTAGTCAGTGTATGCCACAGTCACTGTGTTGTCAGCGCCGACCAACACATGCTTGCCCCAACAGAGGCCGAAACCCCTTCAGGGCCCAAAGCATTGTCAACAACTCCAGGCAATTGAATGGCCAAGCAGCCGAGGGCCCAACTGAACCCTGAGGCTGCATACCTGTTGCACATGGCACCGCAGCTTGACTTGGAAGCCACTGTTGAGACACAGTGTGTCTAGACACTTGTCCCAGGGGCAAGCTTGCCCGCAGAACTAATGTGTCCCCAAGGGCTGAAGGTTTGCAAAACAAAGTGTGATGTACACACGATGTGAGCCTGCTGCCACGCCCATCTCGGTATGAAGTCAATGCTACAGCTGTTCCACATGCATCGGGTCCAGCAGCGTGACCGCGGCTGAAGATGCCATATGTCCCAGAAGCCCTGGTACATGAAGGGGGCCGCTGTGCTGAACCGGAGTGCACTCACGCACTACAGCACTGACTGTGCACAGTTCTTAGGCAAAACGCGAAGAACAGTGACCGAGTCCATACAGAGAAAAAAGCAACCCCGTACTGAGAGTTTACTCTTTTCCCAAATGACCTGAAGTCCCAATCAAGCCAGGTGGCTGTGAACCACATCCCTGAGAGTGGATGTGGTTCACAGAAATGGTTTATGCCGAATCCATCTCTCATCCCCGGGTCGAGAGTGGATCTGGGTGGGTCAGTTAGCCCGCCTGCTCTGGATTGCTCGTCGGAGGAAAAACTAAAAGCCTAACGAGGGTTCTAGCAAGCCTACTGACAAGCTGGTGTTGCCACCTTCCCGCAAGAACTTTGACCGTTGGGCGGGTCTGGCTGAAGGCCCGGCTGTCGCGGGGCCTCAGGAGCTCTAAAGGGGGCCGTCCGTGGCGACGAACAGACAGGAGTAGTCGGGGGTAGAGGGCCGAAGCCCGACCCATGGCTGAGGCTGGATACATGATAGCCTCTGTCTGCTCTTTTTAACCACCGTGAAGGACTTGCGTGCAAATTCTATCACGGTGTCACCAGAAGGACCGACCTGGGAAATGGGGGGTAAGAAGCGGATTTCAATTTTCCCGCATTTCTGACAGGTGAAGCCACAGGTGGCGCTCCTGGACCAACAAAGTGGACATCGCCCTTCCCAGAGCGTGCGCCACGACTTCATAGCTCAGAGAGCATAATCGGTCATTGTACGCAGTTCCTGTAGCTCTAGGTTGGAACCACCCTCGTACAGAACTCACAACGCCATCGGCTGTCATTTTAGCGTCTGCCTCATACTGAGAATCAGCCCCCCACAGAGGTTTGCTCAGCTGAAGCTTCGGCTTTGAACAGCTTACGCCCTCCTAGCGATACTGCCGCTAACCATTTTCGCCCATTTAGGAGCTCCGAATAAGAAAGTCAGCTGTACTGAGACAGACTAATAAACTCATCCGGAAGCTCGATCGAGGGACGTGGGAAACAAAAGGTTCGCGGGGTTTTGACCCGGTGGAACCTTCCCTGCTTCCTAATGCTCGCCACTGACGCACCTCGCAACGGCCTCGTACCCGGAAGTAGAAGGACGGGAGCGGGAAGCAATCTGGGTGAGCCGCGGCTTCACATAAAAGCAACAACAAACGCTGCATCAGCGTGAGCACAACTCAACACTGAACACAACGGTCATGACGATCGTTTGGGAAGGTAAGCCGCAACCAGGATGACACGGAGGGGAAGACATGTTTACCAACACACAATCCCACCGCGCCAGCTCTTTTAGAGAAATTACCCTTTTAGAAGGAAGATTGCTCTTCAAGATCGCCGTCGACACATGACGTCCCCTACAAAATGATAGTCCTCTGACTGGGCTTTCTTCTGTGCAACTAAAACATTTTTACATAAATATTTATTTCAGAAATATTAATCTGCACCCGGCCTGTTTTATTTTGCTGTATGGATTTAAAGCTGCGCTATACCCACTACAGCACAAAAGCAGTCATAACTTTCCATATGCTCAGTTTTGGACAAGCGATAGTCAGTGCAAATACTGTAATGCAAATCGGCTGAAGGTACCAAGGATGGAGAATTTATTTTCTACTGTACTTTATCATAGCCACGGGAACGTTTCATTTTGCCAGGATTTTAAGTTATAAGTGTGAACAGCCTAGACGCTTAAGTAAAATGTTGATAAATAGCTATAACGCTTAGGCTTTTGAAAAGTTGGTGTTTTACTGTGTTCGGCCATCCACCGATTGATCACCTACTGGGTGGACACAGGGGAAAAAATATTAGCGCTAAAAAAATTGAATAATGTTTAATCAAAAACTGCCATTTTGTGCTGTATTTTACACTGGATCACCAACTAAGTACAGGTTGTAATCTACAGTTTATATAGGCCTACTTAGTTTTTGGATCATTATTAATTTAATGAAAACACAACAACAATAAAATAGCACAAAAAACTTAGCTTATATTAAACATAAACGTTTTTCAACAAAACAATTAAGACAGATGACATGAAATAGGCCTATATCCTAATAAATTAAGGTATTTTGATTTTCCCCTTTAAAACGAGCACACAGTTTATGTACGACTTTAATGTACAATTTTCACAACAACAATAGAACAAAGACAAACTCACTTATATTAAACAATACAATATAGGCTAAATAAAGATTTTTATTAACAAAAGTTCTCTTGGGCTTCTGCCTCCGCTTCCTTCTGTCAATCATTTCACTGGAGCACTTGTCTCGTCCGCTGTTGCTCTTGCTGTATGAAGCGGATGACTGTCTGCTGTCCAGCTAAACTACAGTGATATTATTTCTATAAAAATGCAAAACGACGGTGGGGCGGTGGGTAAGTAATTCAATCGGTGGATGGCCAAACACCGTAAAACACTGACTTTTCACAAGCCTAAGCCTTATCTAGCTATTTATCAACATTTTACTTAAGCGGCTATGCACACGTATAACTTAAATTCTGGTAAAATCAAACGTTCCCGTGGCTATGATGCAGTACAGTAAAAAATTATTTCTCCATCCTCAGTACCTTCAGCCGATTTGAATTACAGTATTTGCACTCACCTTCGTTTGTCCAAAACTGAGCATAACGTCTAAAAAGTTATGACTGCTGTGTATTTGCACTTGACTGATCTGTGCTTCTTTGCGCTGTCTAGTGGGTAGCGCAGCGTCACCAATTGGATTTAAATCCATAAATAAAACAGGCTGAGTGCAGATTAATATTTCTGAAATAAATATTTATGTGAAACGCGTTAGGTTGAACACAAAAAAAGCCCAGACAGATGACTAGGCCTATCATTTTGTTAAAACACCAACAAAACAAATTTGACTCATTGTAAAACAGAAATAGGTCACTACCTATACGTAAAAGAAACTAAAAAATTAAATAAAATTACTTTAAATTATTTTGAAGCCTTAAATCTATTGTTTGAATAATTTCTAACTATTTGTACTTGTTATGGACATGTGATTTTCTTATTGCTTTTACTATTTCAAATTGTTTTTTGTTTTTTTTTTGTGTTTTTTTTTTACATTTTTATTCTTTGTCTTTGTTTATTAGTCTATATTTTATTGGAATTTATGTTATTGGCCTTGTTCTTTGTTCTAAAGAGCGCAATTAAAAAAGAATGAAATAAATGAATAAAAGACTATTATTTTGTTGAAGGGAACAGAGAAACAACGGATGACGTCACTGGCTCAGATTTGGTTAACCAATCGGCGGAAAGGGGTGTCTCGTGACCGCCCACATGTGGGAAACGAATTTTGAAGTCGTTTATCCGTTTTCTGCCAGTGAACTAAAAAACGAAAAATCGAGCTGAAATCTAATTTTTTAATTTTTTCTGAACAAAAGAAAAAACAAATAAAGGAGCTGTTTTCTCGTTTCTGCTTATTTCACTTCAAATTGAAAAACAAATGATCAAAATGTACACGGACCCAACGATATCGGATGATTTAAAGTTAGAGGAGAAAATGTGATGGAGTTTTTTAACCGAACTACAAAAACTAATCGCGCGTGACCTTTCCAACAGGATTATGTAATGTTTGGAGAAGCGCATGCACATTGCAGAGCTAGAGGAAGCTGAGCATTTGTGGTTAAAACGTGTATAAACATTATTTTTTAAAGAAAGTGACCAATCGTGTTGTTAGATAAGACCCTTATTTCTCAGAAGTCCACTATATGGAGATGAATCCTGGAATGTTTTCCTCCAACAACCTAATTTCTTTGTGACTGAAGAAAGAATGACATGAACGTCTTGGATGACGACGGGGTGAGTTTAAATTCAGGTATGCCTAACTCTGTAAAACTGCAAAATGTGCAACAGGGCTAAAGAGGCTTTAACCACATTTTTTCCAGAACAACCATGGCTGTTTTGTGGTACCCATCGTTTAACTATAGTAACAATGTGTTTTTTTTAAACTACGATATAAACATTTTTAATTTTAATTTTAATTGTGATCACAGCTGAAAATTGCATCAGAGGGAGAGCACTTTTCTGCTCCCTCATACTGCAGGGACAACTTTGCATGCAAAAGATCCAGAACTTTGTCGACTCCTGCCCACAGCTGAAAGGAAAAATTGACAGCATGCCTATTAAAAATAAGTTTAGAACATAATTTGTTGTTTGTTTGTTTGTTTTTACCGTTCTTTGTACTTTGCATAAGTGGTTGTAAATTTGCTTTTTCTGTATTCTGTTCTTAGAAAAGTTCTGTTAAAATTTTGTTAAATAACAAAAATATTTCTTTGTTAACTTAAGGTCTTTGAACCTTGCATTTAACTATATAATACAGTTGATTGTTAATAACTTTGAAACATATCTATTGCAGCATAACTAAAATTGTTTACTGTTACACTTACACAGTAACTACAGGTGACAAGAGGGTAACAAGGCATCACTTTAAATTACAGCCCGTGGATGTTACACTTACAGGGTAACTGCAGGTAACAAGAGTGTATGTTTGCACAGTAGTTGTGTGTTATATTTATGTTATATCCTGGGAGCAGCTGGAAACAGTAATCTTTAGTTTTTCACTGTATTGCACCTCAAAGGCACAATGCTGCTTATGTGACTCGCTGCTGAGATGACCATATGCAATATATATATATATATATATATATATATATATATATATATCAGAAACTCATTATATAATTTCCCCATACTTTCAGCTGTGATGTTCAGTAATCTCCCTGATCCCACATAAAGAAAACTGATCCCACTTAAGTAAACTGTGGTAAAGTTTTATAAAGACTATAGTGGTTTTTAACTTTACTATAATTACTAAATTATACTATAGTATACTACAGTTTACTATTTGGGTCAATGCCATATAAGATATATATTTTGTAATAATACAATAAGTACCCAGTATGTAGTGTAAAATACCGCATCATATTTTTTACGATTTATTACAATAAGGCAACTTGTTCTAAATCATACTGTTGTTGCCTAACATAGTAGGTCATGTATACCATGTAATCTAAGAATAGTTACACCTTACTTATGAAATAGTAACAGTATAAATACTTTTAATTTTCCAAGTCATTACCCCTTATCCTCCAAACATTGCACATTGTTTCCATTTACCTACACGTACGTTCAGCTGCAAGTTATGCTTACGCAGAATATTTCAGTCTGTATGAAATACTTACTGTATAAATGCTTTATAATTTTGCTGGTTATTACCCCCTTATTCCCCAAACGTTGTGTATTGTTCCCTTATACCTACAGGTACTGTGGCGATACTCTATAGTTACAAATAGGTACGCTGTAAGTTTTGTTTAATTACGCTTTTCATTGCAGGCTGTAATCTAAAGCGTTACCGAATGGACTTCACTGACTTCCATCATGAGCACCTCCTAAACTTAATTTCTTATTTTTTATTTGTTGTTAAATATAGTGATAATCAAGCTTTATTCTAAAAATTCAGCTGATTAATCTTGACTTATAATTAATGTATTCATTAATTATTCAATTTTTATTTTATTTTATTGTTTTATTATGAATTTACTATTAATAAAACAAGAATATGTGAATATTTCTATAAAATAGATCTCTACTCACCATAGACAGAAACACTGAAGGCTTTTGATGACCATTTTTCACCAATTATCTCTAATTCATAGAGTCCAGCGTGTTCAGTTGTGATGTTTGTGATGGTCAGAGATCCAGTTTGATTGTTCAGCTTTAGTCTATCTCTGAATCTCCCATCAAGAACATCATTATATGTGGAAAAAATTTTAGTCTCTCTATTGATTTTAGCTATCAGAGACTTTTCAGTTCCAAATTTCCACAGTATGGTGTTGTCACCATGCATTTCAGTATCTTCAGAGTTTAGAGTGACAAAATCTCCCTCCATCACTGATAAAGACTGCACTTTATCTGTGAAAGAAACAAAAACACCTTCAGAACAAACAGAAACAGGGATTACAAATGAGAGTAAGGCTCCCGGTGGTTTGAAAATCGTAACTTTTTGAAAGGATATGATTTGCTTTTTGACTAATGAATTTATATTATTTTTTTGTCATTTAATGATATTTTTTAAGAGATTTACATTTTGATTTACATGATCATTTTTAAGAGATTTACATTTGCCTGGGAAAAAAGTAATTAAATTTATTTATTTCATTTAACCCTTTAACTGTCATCTCCCATTTTTGAACACAGACATAAAAATGCCTTATCCAGACTTAAATTTGTATAATTCATAGATGAAAACATTTTGTAATATGATTTTGATGTACATTTTCTGTGGTAATGCAATGTCTGATTTTAAAATGCCTTTCAAATGATGAATTTTGAGATTTTAAGTTTTGAACTGATATATAATTTCTTATGATTTCCAAAGTTTGATAGGGAAAAAGGCCACGAAGAAAGTCTTTTGTGACAAAGGTCAGAACTCATGTTATGATGTAGATTCTTTTAATTTGCACTCTTGACATGTATTAATCTATTACTTTTCCTACATAATTTGTAACACAAGAATATGGTAAAATATCTATTTAGGAGTCTTAGACCTTTCCAACGATGTATAGTTTGTCATGATTAGATTAGGATTTATTTGTAATATGGTAAAGTATTTAGGCATCCCACAGATTGGACGGTGACAGTGAAAGGGTTAAATACACAAAATAAAGTAAATAAATAATAGCCTGCGATATGTTGGGTGATAAGATAAGTGGCTCAGTTGCATATATTTACATTATTCTCCGTAACTTTTAACATTTGAATACATTTTCATGAAGATTACAATGTAAAAAATTCCAGATCTCACCATATCTCTGATTTGATCTGAGATAACAGCAATTGAAAACAGTATAATCTGATTAGTAGCACACCTTTGTTGTTCTGTTCTGAGCCATAAAAGCCATAAAGAAGGAAAACATTTATAACTTACCAATCAGATGACACCAGCACAAACAGAACAGAACAAACACGCGAAACATTTTCTTCAGTTGCTCAGTGTGTGATCTAATGAGACAGCAAGCTAAAAAAAAAAAAAAACACACTCAAGCTGGTGTGAATCCTCCCACAGAGTTTGACCCTCCTATACATTCATGTACTCTGAATTGTGTTATATATAGTTTCATATAAATGGGTTTCTGTCCCGCCAACTTCTCATAGACTTTACCTGTTCCTAATAGTGAAAATCATTCTTCATCTTTATACATTTTTTTTAACACTGATCATGTTTGCATTGTATAGTTTTTGACTATATTAAATACTACTAATTCAAGTAGAAGAGTACAATTTTATGTCAGTCTCCTTGAATTACATGGTAAAAACGTTTTTAAATGTTTTTATAATTCAAATTTAAAGTCCATATATCAGTTATTGTGTAGATGGAAAAACAAAACAGAAAATTTAAAACAGACTGCAATCTCACATTGTCAGGTTTACTGAGGTGTGACTAGCAGCTCAACTAGAGTCAAACTGAAACCTGCTGTGGTCAGTTTTCTTCACAAATGTGGTTTGATCTGTTTGGTAGGCGAACAGCTTGTAGGCCATTGGTTTGAGGTATGTTTAGTCTGTAGGTAAAGGGCTCCTTCCTTTCCTGCTACTGTGAACCTCACAGTCTGACTTCCTTTCTAGATAAAACTGCTTTGTATTGTAATAAATACCAAACCAATCCATAAAAACTGATTTATGAAGAAGCCAAATAAGGGTCACAGATAATTTTTTTTTTGTGAAATAATATTTCTACAGCCTTAACCTCAATGAAGAAAGACACTTGTTGTCACGGTTCATAGGTTCATCGGCCTCTTCTGGTCGTTTTGTGTACTACCGTTGATGAGCTCACTAGCTTCAGCTGGGGCTCATTAACCACCCTATTTAAGTCTCAGTGTTTGTCTTGTCTTTGTCAGATCATTGTCTCATGTCTGCTCTCTGTGCAGTACCTGTGGCTTGCTCTGTTCCCAGTTCCTGCTCGCTTGTGGATTACTGCCGGTCTGTCTTTGGTTTCCTGGACTATTTTCTATCCGTTGTCTCTTGGTTGGACTTATGTGGACTACTACCCATTGCAGCCTAGCGCTACTGAGGAAGCCTACACCACTGCACCCACGGCCACCTGCTTTTGTGACTCTGTTTGTCTTGTTTATTGCAATAAACTACTATCTGCATTCACACTTGAATCCATCTTGTTCTATCCTGACACTTGTTGCAGTCAGTGTGTGTAGTTACAATATCCTCCAGCAAGTGCTGCCAGAATTATTAAAGAAGAATCATCAAAGAACCCTAACCCTATTCTTGGCCCTGCCTTGCTGGACAGCTGGGTTAAAGACCATTAATATAATATACTTTGGGTAAAAATTATCAATGGTAGTGTAAAACAACACCCTTTTTACCATGTCAAAATGAGCTCTGCAAAACTCATCCCATTCTGAGGGATTATTCCTTTAAATGCAAATGAGCTCTGCTCACCCCACCCCTCTCTTCTCTCTGCTGCTCTGAAAGATTGTTTACTTTAGCCGCATTTAGTGCGTTTAGCCAAGAAACTTGCTAACTAGCACGTTATTAGGAAAGGTCATTGCAAAGATTCATAAAAGAAAAAGAAAAAAAACTCTTATACTCAATTCTGCTGTAGGTGAAGTTGGATCATGAATGATTTGCGCGAACATAGACGCATTTATGTAGATCGGGAGGCGCATTCCCTTCACAAACAAACATAATCTACTGCATCTTCAGCGGCTCAGATGTCGGGAGTAAATGACAGCTACTATGTTCATTATTACATCCAGCAACACAACACCTCAATCAGAGATATTCTTGTGTAATTTACATCCCTGCTCCAGCATCGAAACAATGGAGGTCAGACTGTTACAGCTGATCTGAGGTAAGACGCTCATGTCAATCAACTATCGTGAGAGCGGCCTCTGTGGGTGTGATGCCACGCTGACAGGCTGAGAACAGCTCAATTTGAAAAAGGGAATATTATTTTTTACAGATTAATTAAAAACCACTGCATGGATTTTTGTCATAATAGGGTAGATTTGTACCTTCAACGACTCCATTGCATAGAACACTCATCTGCACTTCAAGGTTCCCTGGCTCTGCCCTGGATCTTATCAAATTGTTAACTACACACACAATGAGAGCAGCTTCTTAGAGAGTAAAAAGGCAGACTTAATCCATATTCAGCTTATTTTTTTAACATGCATAAATGTTTTAATCACTCGTTAGTCATGTAGATGGGAGGTCCGGATTGACCTCTCGTGACACGGCACTGTCAAAAGAACTTGTAAAAGCATGTAAAAGAACACTGTCGCACATTCCATTCTTACTGCAAAGTAGAAATACCTTCAGTTATTAAAGGGGTCCTATTATGCTTTTTCACTTTTTATATTTTAGTCAGTGTGTGGTGTGTATGTTTTATGCATAAAAACTATTTACATTTACATATTTACAATTACAAATCTCAAAGTCCACTCCAAAGAGAGATATTTCCTTTTTAAAAAAAAAAACCCTTTTCAACTACAATGAACGGCTCCTTTGGACTACAGCTTTTGTTTTCCAGATGTTATGATGTCACAACGCAGCCCATTAGAATATAATTAAAATAAATCCCACCTACGGAAATTCGAATGGTTGGGGGGGTGGGTAGAGAGGAGGTGGGTGATTAGCCTAACTTTAGCGATGCAGCGCAGAGAGCCACTTTTGGGATGCTTCATGCCATGTTGCCATGTTGGAGCCGAGCTGTAGATGTGTACAGTGTGTGGTAAGAGAATTATTCATGATACAGTGTAAATGGCATCACTTTTAAAACAAGTGTTTTTAAAATGCATAAACTTGCACTACACTAGGCTAGGCTAATCAGTGATGACGTTATTTGCTCATTTTCTGTAGCTGCTTTTTGAATACCTAGGAAATGCAAGCATTATAATTAGAAACTTACAATATTTTTATTCAATTGTTGTCATGTTAAATACAAATTAATTCATATTAAAAACATTAGGCTGCTTTTAGCCTTATGCTGGAGCTGGTTTCAGGCAATAAAACTAATTATATATAAAGGCCTCCTGTAGCAAATCGATTCATTTTTGTAAGAAAAATATCCATATATAAAATGGAAGAATCACTTTAATCTAGCTTGCGCTAATAGTTGTACATGGAACTTGCTGCTTTGGTAAGGGGCGTGGCAGTATTAAAACACCCTCTAAGTTGTTCGCCAATCACAATGCACTGGGGCAGTTTTTTGGAAGGTGGGCCTTCATCAAACCCATAACTAACCAAGCTTTTTGTGCCAGGCTGGGGAAAAGGTACTGTAAAAATGTAAATTTTGTACAAAAATAATGCATTTTTCGAATCACCAAGTATAGTATTTTTATGGAAAAAAAGACAGAGAGACACGGAGCTATCAGGTATGCCATCTTTACTGTTTGTTAACTTCCTTTGCCACTTCCTTCCGCCACTGAATAATCACAGCGCATGCGCATAATGAACATATCGCAACACATGTAACATAGTTGCACTAATATACCACATTCCTTTCTCCTTAGATTGGAACCTAACTTAATTTGGTGTAGCTTTGAACAAACTACATTTTAAACTTATGTGTTTACTGGATCAGTCTTTAGCTAGTAACTCAGACCTAAAGATTGAATCTTTGTGGTGCCTTTCTTTGCCTTTTGGGATAGTGCCATTCAGGGTGTGCTTCAGATTGAACTTCTGGATCAGATGTTCCAGCTCACCGAACTGGCAGATCATCAAAGAGGTCATCACTGATCCCTTCACATTGCTATCCTGAAGACCTTGACGGTAATACGTGGTCCACTTTAACTTGCCGATGTCCCACTTGTACACAGTCAGGGGTCCTCTGCACTGCACAATCGTGCCTGGGATCCAGAGCTTCTTGGGATGTATGAAGTCTCGCACTAACACCCTCTTTCCCAAACTGAATGCACGGAGTGACTTTGATTTCCTATCATGTACTTTCTGCTGTTGAAGCTGGTGCTTGGATACAACATCCGACACATCTGGCTTGAGTAATGAAAGACGAGTGTGTGGTTGCCCTTTCAGGAACAACTCTGCTGGTGTGCATTCCGTGACTGTGTGTGGAGTATTTCTGTATGTGAACAAAAAACGGGTTAGCCGCTGACTAGGAGACACTGACTGAGACTGCATTCAACTCCATGCCCTTTTAAAGGTTTGCACATCCGGCTGCACCATTTGAAGCCGGATGGTATGGCGGTGACAGGACATGGCGAACTCCGTTTCCCTTAAGGAACTGGTCAAACTCAGGTGCAGTAAACTGAGGACCAGTGTCTGAAACCAGGACTTTCGGCAGACCATATGATGCAAACAGATTCCTGAGAAGGTTAGCAGTTTTTTCAGCAGTCATCAGCTTTGTAGGTAAGAATTTAATCCATTTTGAATGGACATCTATAACCACCACGAAATGCTGCTTGTTGGCCTCCGCATAATCCACATGTATTCTCTCCCACGGTGCTGTGGCCGATGACCATGGATGGAAAGGGACTGCTGGGGGTCTATTCAGTGTGATTTCACAAGATAAACACCGACTGACAAATGCCTGAATCTCATTATCTAAGCCAGGCCACCAAAGGAAGCTTCTTGCCAGAGCTTTCATTCGAGTGACTCCTGGATGACCCTTATGTACAGTACAGACTCCTTGTGCAAACAAAAATCTCACTAGATTATTACAATTAATGGCAAACAGAATGTTTGGAAATGTAAACCGATATTTTTTACTGACGTGATCCCCATAGAACACATCCTTGGTCTGTAGACAACTGATCTTTTTCCTTTCATAAAAAGGTTTGAGATTTGGACTAGGTACAAAGTTAGGCCACCCAATCAGTGTGAGATCCAAGACCTTTGACAGGATAGGGTCAAATCTGGTCTCTTCTGCAATGTCTTTAGCTGAAACCGGTAGTTGATCCACATGAGAGATCAGAAACACTCCTTCATGCTCTTCCTCGGAAGGACCATGTTTGCAATTCCATTTGGTGTCTGCTTGCAAAAGCTTGTGCAAAGGATGCAGTAATGTTGAAAGATTGGCCACAAACCTCCCATAATAATTAAATAATCCTAAGAAGGACCTTAATTTTGAGACATTCCGTGGAGCTGGTGCATTAATGATTGCTTCAACTTTGTCTTCCGGAGGATGTAGACCATGCTCAACTATCCCGTACCCCAAGTATTCCACTGAATCTTGGAGAAAAGCACACTTTGCAAGTTTCATCCTCAGTCCATGCTTCTCTAGCCTGGCCATCACCTGATCCAGTACTGCTAGATGTGCTTCCTCGGTAGGTGCTGACACCAATATGTCATCCATAAAGCAAACCACGTTATCTACGCCTTGGAGTATCTGATCCATTGTGTGCTGAAAAACAGCCGGTGCTGTTGAAACACCATAGGCCAGGCGGTGATAACAGAAAAGACCCTTGTGGGTGTTGATTGTCAGGTACTGCTCTGACTCATGGTCTAGAGATAACTGTTGATATGTGAATGACAGATCAAGTTTGCTGAACACTTTACCTCCCACCAGGGTGGCAAACAGATCCTCAGTATTTGGCAGTGGATATTCTTCTGGAAGTATACAGCGATTAATAGTGACTTTGTAATTACCGCACACTCTGACAGAACCATCTTTTTTGGGAACTACCACTATTGGTGCTGCCTAATCACTTCGTTCCACTTGAGTGATGATTCCATGTCTTTTGTAGCCGCTCTAACTCCTTCTCCATTTCTTCCCTCAGAGCATATGGGACAGGTCGCGGGTTATGGAATATTAGTTTACTATCTCGCGCCACTCGGATTCTTGCCTGGAAATCTCTGATCTTTCCATAACCCTTTTAAAAAGATCCTTATGGTTGTCCAGAGCAGCTTTGAGAAAGAGCCGAGTTGCTGTCTCTTGTTTTAGGCTGAAAATCTTACCCCAGTCAAGTTTAATCTTCTGCAGCCAATTTCATCCCAGTAATGGAGTTTTGTCACCCTTGACTGCCATCAGTGGCAGTGTCCACTCATATCCATTGTACTGGACCGGCACTTGAATTTCTCCCAGCACTGGAACTGTATCACCAGTATATCAATGAGACAAATGTAGTTAGGCATATATAATGTAACTGAGATCATCTTTATCACCATTATATGCAATAACAGTTTTCACATTGAGTTTTTATTTCATGATTTTCATGTTTTATTTTTATTTTCATTTTATTTATGAATTCAATTAAGTTCTAATGTTAAATTCATTTAATGTTAATGTTTGTAACCGAAACAAAAAAATGTGCTAAATGCTAAATGTGCTAAATGCAGCCGGTTCTGTCTACACTGCACTGGCTCCCTATTAAACATCGTATAGATTTTAAAATCTTGCTAATTACTTACAAAGCCCTGAATGGTTTAGCTCCTCAGTACCTGAGCGAGCTCCTATCACATTATAGTCCCTCACGTCCGCTGCGTTCTCAAGACTCTGGTAATTTGATAATACCGAGAATATCAAAATCAACCGCGGGCGGGAGATCATTTTCTTATCTAGCGCCCAAACTCTGGAACAATCTACCCTACAATGTTCGGGACGCAGACACACTCTGTCAGTTTAAATCTAGATTAAAGACCCATCTCTTTAACCTTGCTTACACATAACAAATCAACATATTCCTATAATTCAAATCCGTTAAAGGATTGTTAGGCTGCACTAATTAGGTCAACCGGAACCGGGAACACTTCCCATAACACCCGATGTACTCAGTGCATCGTCAAGAAGAATGGCATCTACGCTAATATTAGTCTGTTTCTCTCTTATTCCGAGGTCACATTAACCACCAGATCCAGTCCGTATCCAGATCAGATGGTCACTGCAGTCCTCCGGATCCAGTCCGAACCCAGCCCAGATGGTGGATCAGCACCTAGAGACGACCTCTACAGCCCTGAATGTCAGCGGAGACCACATCAACTAGATGAGCCCCAGAGACGGATCCACAGTGAAGACCACATCACCTAGACGGCTGTCGGCACAAGACCACGGGAACTTTGGCCAGAGGAGAACTGGCCCCCCGACTGAGCCTGGTTTCTCCCAAGGTTTTTTTCTCCATTTGTCACCGATGGAGTTTTGGTTCCTTGCCGCTGTCGCCTCTGGCTTGCTTAGTTGGGGACACTTTCTCTTAACACAATATTGCATTTTATTTTATTATTTTTGATTAACTACCTTTACCTAAAATGTGAGTGTTTACTGTTGCCTTTGGCATTGTTGATGTACTGTTTCCTATTTAATACTGTACAGCCGCCTTGTCACAATTCTGTATTGTTAAAGGCGGTATATAAATAAAGGTGACTCCCTAAATCTAGTGTTCTCTCTCTGGGTCGGAAGCCCGCGCTGCGGTACTTCCCCCTTTGAGTGAGAGTTCGCAGCGAAGCAGGCTGTGTCAGCTCCCAAGGGGGCTGACTGCCTGCACTCTCGCTGCGTACGCTTCGCTCCCGGAGGACTCTCTTCGAGGAGGGAGCCCTCGTGAACTTCCCCGCGGCTCAGGTCCCGCTTTTGCCGAGGCAGAGCGGCGACTGCGGCCGTGGGGATCGCAGCATAGATCTGTGAACGGGCTAGAGACGGGTCCGCCCTTTCTCTGCCTTTCTCCTTAGATCTAGCACTCTCTCTCGGGGCTCGGAAGCCCACGCTGCGGTTCTTCCCCCTCTGAGTGAGAGCTCGCGCTGCTGCAGCTATCTTTCTCCGAGGAGATTGATGCTGTCCGCATATGAGCTGACTGCATTTTAGATCGCTCGTTTCTTCCTGATCTCGCTTTTAAGGAATAAATAAATAAATAACAAGAACGGGGATTCAAGCGATTTATGTGTGGTTTGTTCGGGAGCTGAGCATGTGCAGTCCGCCCTTGAGGGGGCGGGCTGTGTTCATTCATAAATGTATATTAAAAAAAAGCTACGTGCATTTTGAGTTTTTAGTTCTTCTCCCATTGTTATTTAATTCTGATGAATTAAATTTATTTACTGCACTCTCACCCTGTACTTTCGCTAAGTGTGTGGATGCTGCCAAAAAAAATAAAAATAAATAAATAAAGAAAATAAAGAAAAAGTGGCTTAGCTGTGGCTGCCAGGGCATCTGCATACTGAACCTTATTGACATTTGTCAGTATTAGCTCATTCTGAGCATGGGCGGTGCGGCATCGAGATGTCGTCCTCGCCCATATGAAAGAACTGGGGTTGTGACTGAACGCAGAGAAAAGTGTGCTTTCTCCATTACAGAGAACCACTTATCTAGGCGTGGTGTGGGATCGACCACGATGCAGGCATATCTATTTCCTGCTCGGATCGAGTCATCCTCGTGGCAGTCAAGAGAGTGAAAGTAGGCACTCACTGTGAAGCAGTTTCATAACTGTTGGGTCTGATGGCAGCTGTGTCCAACGTGATACCTTTTGGCCTGCTGTTCATGAGACCCCTGCAGTGGTGTCTCAAGACCAAGGGGGTTCTCCCTGAGGGGAAACCTGCTTTGCATGATCAAGGTCACGCGGTGTGCCTACGTGCCTTGGACATGTGGAGGAGACCTTGGTTCTTGTCTCAGGGCCCGGTGCTGGGAGCTCCTTGTCGCCGCGTATGCTAGCGACGGATGCGTCCCTCACCGGTTGGGGAGTGGTCATGAGTGGCCACCCCGCCCGTGGTCTGTGGAGCGGTCACCATCCAGTTTGGCACTTCAGTTGCCTGGAGATGCTGGCCGTGTTTCAGGTACTGAAACGCTTTCATCCAGACCTATGAGACTATGGTCCTGACTCCTATGGTCCAGGACCTCTGAGGGCAGGCCCTACTGGGGAAGGGCGTGGTCCACCGCATTCTTCGGTACCCGTCTCTCCTCTGTGCCCTCGGGAGATTAGCCTGCCAACCCTGCCGGTGCTTCAGGGCGCAGCGGTCTCCAGCGAGCCCACACCTCAGTCTTCCGCCCGGAAACGTAGCGGAGCTGGGGAGCTCGCCACCCCTGCGGGGGTCTCTACAGCAGCTAGTTCGGCTGTCTCCTGCCGGTCATCCGTTACAGGACACCGAACTAGCAGCTCAAACAATACCAGAGGCCAGTCTCGAGAGACTGGTTCCCTTAGTAGATTATTTGGCAGCGTGGAAACTACTTCCAAATGTATCTGCCTGGGTCCTGCGCACTGTAGAGCGAGGCTATCGCATTCAATTTGGCGCTCCCCCGCCACCTTTCAACGGGGTCTCCACTGTGGTGAGCCCCGAGCAGGGTCTGGTAATGGAACAAGAAGTAGAAACTCTCTTGAGGAAGATGGCCATCGAGGTGGTCCCTCCTTACGACAGAGAGTCCGGGTTCTACAGCCAGTACTTCATTGTTCCGAAGAAGGATGGGGGTCTGCGTCCCATTTTAGATCTGAGACTACTGAATCGCTCAGTAATGAGATTGAAGTTCAAAATGTTGACTATCAATTAAGTAGTGTCACAAATCAGGTCCGAGGACTGGTTTGTGACAGTAGATCTAAAAGACGCATACTTCCATGTTTCCATCCTTCCTCAACACAGGAAGTTCATGAGGTTTGCTTTCACGGGCGAAGCTTACCAGTATCGGGTTCTTCTGTTCAGCCTTGCACTCTCCCCCCGCACTTTCACAAAGTGTGTGGATGCTGCTCTGGCTCTGCTGCAACTCCGGGGCATCCGCATACTCAATTATATCGACGATTGGTTGATTCTGGCTCAATCGGAGCTCATGGCGGTTCAACATCAAGATGTTGTTCTCGCTCATTTGAAAGAGCTGGGGTTGAGACTGAATGCCAAGAAGAGTGTGCTGTCTCCATTACAGAGAACCACTTATCTAGGCGTGGTGTGGGATTCGACCACGATGCAGGCACGTTTGTCACCTGCTCGGATCGAGTCGATCCTCACTGCAGTCACGAGAGTGAAAGAAGGCCGGTCACTCACTGTAAAGCAGTTCCAGCAACTGCTGGGTCTGATGGCAGCTGCGTCCAACGTGATACCTTTTGGCCTGCTGTACATGAGACCCCTACAGTGGTGGCTCAGGACCAAGGGGTTCTCCCCGAGGGGAAACCCGTTCTGCATGATCAAGGTCACGCGGCAATGCCTACGTGCCTTAGACATGTGGAAGAAGCCTTGGTTCCTGTCTCAGGGCCCGGTGTTAGGAGCTCCTTGTCGCCGTGTAACGCTAGCGACGGATGCGTCTCTCACCGGTTGGGGTGCAGTCATGAGTGGCCACCCCGCCCGCGGTCTGTGGAGCAGTCGCCATCTCACTTGGCACATCACTGCCTGGAGATGCTGGCCGTGTTTCGAGCGTTGAAACACTTTCTCCCGGACCTAATAGGCCACCATGTGTTGGTTCGCACCGACAACACAGCGGTGGTCTATTACATCTACCACTAGGGAGGTCTGCGTTCGCGCCCCTTATACAAGCTGGCGCACCAGATCCTTGTGTGGTCCCAGGACAAACTCCTCTCGCTGAGAGCGGTTCATGTTCCTGGGCATCTCAATATGGGAGCAGACATCCTGTCGAGGCAGGGGCTGAGGCCCGGGGAATGGATGCTTCACCGTGAGGTGGTGAAGCAGATTTGGAGAGTTTTTGGCCAGGCTCAGGTGGACCTCTTCGCGACTAAAGAGAATGCGCAATGTCACCACTGGTGCTCTCTGACTTATCCAGCTCCACTGGGGCTGGATGCCATGGTACAGACGTGGCCGAGGCTTCGTCTGTACGCTTTTCCCCTGATCGCTCTGCTCCTGGGAGTTCTGGAGAGAGTGCGCCGGAGTTTTGGAAGTTGTGGGTGCAGCCCCTGAGGGGGCACACCTCATAGCTTCTGGTCTCTCAACTGAGGTTGTTGAGACCATCCTCCAATCCAGAGCTCCCTCCTCGAGGAAACTGTACGCCCTGAAGTGGAAACCTTTCACTTCATGGTGTGGAGACCGCCAGCAGGACTCAGTTAACTGCCCAGTTGGTACAGTGCTGGGGTTTCTGCAAAATCTTCTCCACAGGGTTAGCCCACTCCACCCTGAAGGTCTACGTGGTGGCTATTTCGGCCTACCACGCCCCTCTGGGTGGCTCCTCAGTGGGTAGGAACCCCCTCGTTACACGTTTCCTCCGCGGTGCGCTGAGGCCTAGGCCTCTGGCCAGGTGTAGCTTTGCTAAGTGTGGTCGGGATGCTATTTCATAGCTTTGAGTCCTCTGACCCTCCCTTCTTGGGGGTCAAGGCTCTCTTCTCTTAAGTTGGCTTCAGAATGCTGTGGAATGTCCACCCCTTTGACTTTAAGGTTCTTTCCTGGACTTGTGCCACTTGGCTCTTTTTCTCTCACCCTAGCTGTGCTCTTTCACACTGGGCAGGGATTTGAAGTCTGGTGGCGTGGGCATCTCGTTCCCAAAGCGTTTCGACGCAGCTCGAGTTCCTGAAGGGGAACGTCTCAGGTTACGTATGTAACCATGGTTCCCCGAGGGAACGAGACGCTGCGTCTCGGGCCATTACTTCTGGCATCCCTGCAGCGCTTGCTTCTCTATTCAGAAGCTGCCGGCTGCATGCACTGCACGTGCTTTTAAGCTTCCTGGTCTGTACGTTACCCCGCCTGTGACGTCTCGCTTCTCCATTGGACTGTATGCACACGTGTTTCAGAGCGTGGTCACGCTGGAGGCGTTCCCATAGCGTTTTTGACGCAGCGTCTCGCTCCCTCGGGGAACCATGTTACATACGTAACCTGAGACATTTAGTATAAGCTGTAGACAGCACTGATGGTTTCGCTCAGGTGGTTAACTGACTCTTTTCATAGGTTCATTTCTGTGTCTCTCTAATGGCTTTTCACTGACCCTTCCCCCATGTATTCAGTTGATGGAAATTTAATTCTGCTAGAGTTATACTGGCAGCTGATATAAATAATTGTAATTAATCTTAATTAATTGTAATTATTTATATACATTTCCCTTTTGAGCTAAATCGCAACAAGTTAGCTTCTGCTTATAGATTTTTATACACTATTATGTGGGCAATATATATATATATATATATATATATATATATATTGCATTGCATTGCATTGCATATATCTTTTTGCATTGATGGTTATGTGTTTATAGTATTATAGATGTTTCAGCAGTTACAGATTTATCCACAAATACAAAAATGTTTCCCTAACACTGACAGAAAACAGGTGAATGAGACGTGAGGCGAGCAGATCCTAATGCAAAGCTTTATTCTGAGACATGGTCCAAAACAGGCTGGGTTGAACACCAGCAAACAGATATAGTATAGGCAAGACATAAGAGTAGTTCAGTAAACAGGCGAGGGTCAGTTGATGGCAAACGTAATCCAGTGGGCAAGGCAAATGGATAATCCAAGACAGGCAAAAGTCCAGACAAGGAGCAACCAGAGTCCGAAACGGGATGACAAAGGGATAATCCAAGACAGGCAATAAATCCACAGCAGGCAGCCGACAGACAAGACGAGATAAACCAGGCAAGGATCAAGACATGCATGAAACAAACTAAGGAAAAGACTTAACTAGACTCTAGAAAACTTGGAGTGGCTCTGTATTGTTGCTGTCACTGACTGAGAGATAAATACAAACAATACTTGGCCCTGAATAGTGGTTAGGGCCTCGCATTTAAAGAGTGTGTGATTGCTGCAGGTGAGTCCATAATTAGTGAAATGGATAATGGGAAATGTAGCTGTGATCACAGCAAATAGAAGAAGGTCATGATGCACACCAAGCATATGGTGTTATCATATGGAATATCTCTGTTTAATTTGAGAACTTTGTAAAACATAAGCATTCATGAGTTCAATATTTTGTAGAGCAAGTCAAACTGCTTCATATGTAAGTAGGAATGGAAAAAAATAAAAAAAAAAAAGAAACTTTAGCCACATATTCACACCTCAGATACAAACAATGAACGCAGTACATTTGATTTTTTAATGTCCATGTTTTGCAAGGCAAATACTTAGGAAATCATTTCAGAAATCCATCTTTAAGCCTGGTAACACTGACAACATATTTGTATTATTTTTAAGATATTTATACATGTGTAACGCGTGCTGTTTCTATATGCGAGCTTTACAGTTCTTACTGCGCGCTGACTCGTGAGTTCTTGGCTTTGTTGCAAGGAGGACACCGACAGGAAGTCATAACACTTGATTTATTAAACATGAAGAGGTGAACATTGTAGATTAGCCACATCCGATTACACAGTGCGCATCATCTCTCTCTCCCTACGCTCTAACCAACTGCGCACAAACTCTCTCGCGAGCCTAATCGCGGATCTCTGTTCTCGCGATATTACCTCTACGTCTTATTTAAAGTTATAGAACATTCGTTTTAACCTTAAATTTCACTCCCTACACATGGGCTATTGTAAAAAATATAAACTGGATGTTAACTACAGTTAAGGTCTGTACCTTTGTCTGTCAGCCATTAAAATAAATAAAGACTAATAAATAATAATAATAAAAAGTTATATAGTCAATTATAACAACATGCATGTTTTACATGTAGGAATATATGCTCAGTCTTGTGCATCTCTTCCGGATAAAATGTCATAAACCAGAACAATGACAGTAGCCACACCCACCAGAGCAAAGAGGACCAATCAGATCACAGCTTCAGTAGAAACACAACAGTGGACAGAGTCTGAGAAATAAAAACATTAAACTGAGATCAGATTAGTTATTAAACGTTAATATCAGTGCTGATATCAACTAATATCAACTAATATCAGCACTGCCATACCTGTGACAGAGTTCACTGATGTCCAGATGTGTGGTCTTGTTGTTGATGTGATTGTTGATCACACAGCTATAGGTGTTTTTATCCTGATATTCCACCTCCAGAGGTAGAGAGAGACTGATGCTGAGATCAGACACACTAGGTGTATTCGACTTCATCTACGACTTCAGACGGCGATCAACGAGAGTAGCCGAGAGCAGTCAGGGGCGGAGTTAAAAACGGAGGCGTCAAGTCGGACACTTTCTGCTCTCATTAGTGATGCTCTCGCGGTGTTTGCATGCTCTATCACAGATGAAGTGAATTAAATGCAATATTTATTAAATACACAGACTTTTCAAAAGCGTTTTCATGAGCAACAGAAATATATTGCTTAATACAGCGCCATCGGAACAAGAATAATGATCAACATAAACATATACTGTTTAAATACTAATAAAGTGGGGTTATTTATGCTTTTATCAGTGTTTTATGATAAATCTGACTCGATATAACATTGCGACTACATGCGACTACAGCAAAGACACTTTTATTGTTCTAAAAACACAGATTTGTCAGCATTATAAGACAGGAGGATGTTAGAATAAACCCAAAACACATGTGATCATTGTCATGCGGTGAATCTGGCCAATCGTGAAACAGCCATGTGGTCATCAGAGCTCCTGCAGAAGCTCTGAAGAAACTGCGGCGGCTGAGTCAGCCGGCTGCTCTCCAATCGCTATTGCGGTACTTTGATGGCACACGTGACAGTCACGAGGCATCAGCGCCACCTCAAGTCCGACAAAATTTCTAACCGGCATGCACTGCTTCAAGCCAGAATTTGATGGAGCTGTGCAGCGCTGCATTAAGTTGAACACACCTACTGATGCTGGACAATAAACTGTTTCCTTTGTACCAGGAGAGATTCACATCACTCACATTCAACACTGAACACACCAATGAACAATTCTGCTGTAATGATGATGATGATGAACATTGTGAAGACTTACTGCTGATGACAGGAACAGGCAGACAAGCTGGAAACATGAGAATAAAGAGAAATATGGACAAATCTCATCAACAGTCTTCTTTTCAGTTTAGTGTGCTAAGTGAGACTTTAGTTTGTACTCACTATATACCGAAACACTAAATGTTTTTGATGACCACTGAATTCCACTTAAATTTACTTAGAGTCCTGCATGTTCAATTGTGATGTTTGTGATGGTCAGAGATCCAGCTTCAGTCTGTGTCTGAATCTCCAATCAGGACCATCAGATGTGGAGAAGATTTGCTTCTCAGTGTTGATTTCAGATATGGTAGACTTCTCAACTCCAAATCTCCATGTTATGTGGTCTTCTTGATTTTCAATAATATCAGTCTGTAAAGTGATTGAATTTCCCTCAGTCACTCATACTAACTCACAAAACACCAAACCTGATGAACACGAAGAGGTTTTGCACAGAATGTAACTACCGTTGGCTTAAATCAGCTGCGCTTATTTTACATTTACATGTGAACTGAAGGACATTCACAGTAGCAGTAGCTTTATTATTCTGAAATGGAAATGTAGTACACCATGAAAATGTTTTTATATCTTACCAGTCAGACTCCACCAGCACAAACAGAACAAAACAAACATGTGAAACATTTTCTTTAGCTGTCCAGTGTCTGATCAAAGAAGACTATCTACTAAAAACACCCCATAACAACTGAATCCTCCCACAACAGACCTCCTAGTTCACACTTGCATTTGCAAATTGCATAATGTTATAGTTCATCTGGCCCTTATTAAGACTTTAACTCTTCTTAATGGATAGAAATCTATTAACAGATATTTTATTAATGGACAGATATCTATATTTTTATCAGTTACACATACACATACTTTTTGAAAGATAGTTAGAAGTAGAAAAATTTAAAAGAAGAAAAATTGAGCCTTACCCTCTGTGAGTTAAAATGGTTGTATATATTTATTGCATTTTTTTAATTTGTTTATTTACATTTATTTGTGAAAAAAAAAAAAAAAGTTAAAACCGTCAAAGTCAAACTGAAAGTTGATGTGGTTGGCTTTCAGAAATGTGGTGTGATCTGCTGGGTGGACACATATGTTGTTTGTTTATTAGGTGAAGGGCTTCTTCATGTGCTGCTGCTGTTATGAGCAGCTTTTCTAGACCCTTCAGTCTACAGAAAGAATTGTGATGAGAAACTTTTCCTGACACAGAGGCAGAGAAACAATAACAAAATGATCACATGCAACTTTATCTAAGTTACATAGAATGATTGTCAGTTGTTTGTTTTTGAAAGGAATGTATATTTCTAACAAACAAGATTGTACTTGGATGACTAAAAATGTCACCATAAATGTTGTGTATTGCATTTCAAGCGTTACACATTTTGTCCTTACGACACCCCGTACTGGCTCTCTGTTCTACTGAACATGCATTGTGTGCACTGAATGTCACCTGTATACCAGTGAACAGATAGTAAAATTGCATTGTGCAAAGGCTTGTGTTGGTGTCGTTGTTTAATGCAGTACACGTTCATCTAATGAGGATGTAACAAAACTGGCGACGAGGATAAACTCTCACTCTTTTATCTTCCACAACACTCCTAGATGTAGTGTTATTCCGTCGACAGCAGCTGCATGCGATTACACACGTTCGTCAGAAGCTAACAGGCAAAATGCATGCGAAGCCAGAATCGGAGAATAGTGCAAAACAGAGAAGATAGACGATGGCTGCACATTACAAAGACGATACAACCTGGCGCGAGAGGAAAGAGTCGGCTACAAAAGAGTGAGTGGAAAAATACACTGATAAACAGACCAGAATGGTGGGTCTAGTGGGGCAATATGAGACCATCAGACCATATGATGAAACTGTCGAGCAACGGAGCTTGTATACTGAGTGGTTTGATTATTTTATCAAGGCTAATGGAATAAGAGATGAAGTTTTAGTACCAACATTCCTCAGTGTAATAGGCAGCAAGACGTATAATCTACTGTGCAGCCTGGTTCAGCACAATAAGCCTTGTGATTGCTTATGTAAGGACATTGTAGCATTGCTCCAAGAACATTATGCACCAAAATCCCCCATCTATGCTGAAAGATTTCGCTTTCATAAAGTTAGAGAGAGAATCAATTGCACAATTTGTTGCCGTTTTGAAGCGTCTGTCAGAACACTGCAAATTTGGCACAGTGCTAAACGACACAATAAGAGACAGATTTGTCTGTGGACTGCGTAGTGAGACAATTCAAAAGCGACTCCTATGCGAAAGTAATCTTACATTGGAGCGAGCAATAGAAATCAGTATCCATGGAAATGGCTGCGAAAGACGCGCAAGAGTTAAGCGTATCCAGTCAAGTTCACAAAGCATACAGTGAAAAAATGAAACAGGATGGCAAGAAAGCATGTTACCACTGTGGGAAGAGTGGTCATCTGGCACAGGAATGCTGGTTCAAAGAAAAAGACTGCAGAAACAGTGGAAAAAAAGGGCACATTGAACGTGCATGTCAAAACAAAAAGCTGACTGTAAATGAGAAAGTAAATCCAACTAAACATGTGGAACCAAGGAAAGGTTATGTCAGGAAAAATAAAAAGAAACATGTAAATCAAGTGAAATATATAGGAAAAGATGAGGATGAATCGGATGAAAATGAGTTCTCACATGTTATGTCTGTGTCTTCAAATTCTGATGGCTACTGGGTGACGCCACTGCTGGATGGGGAGGCCATCCCTATGCAAGTGGACACAGGCTCAGCTGTATCGCTCGTGGCAGAGTTAACCTATCTAGAGAAATGGCCACACCTCTGTCCCAAGGAAGCGAACCTGACCCTGAAATCATACACAGGAGAGCTTGTACCTCTGTCAGGGGTTGTGGATGTGACAGTGGAGCTGAACAAACAGAAGGTAAAATTACCACTGTATATTGTGAAAGGCAGTAGTCACACAGCTCTGATGGGCCGAGCATGGCTAGAGAAAATAAAGTTAAACTGGCAGGAAGTCCACTTAGTAGCAAAAGAGTCTACCAGTTTGCAAAACATCCTGAGGAAGCATGCAGAGGTGTTTGGTGATGAACTAGGAAACATGAAAAACATTATGGTAAAACTGGCCATTAAACCTGACAGTAAACCAAAGTACCTAAAAGCGTGCCCTGTTCCTTATGTGATAAAGCCAAAAGTGGAAACCGAACTAGACTGCCTGGAGAAAACTGGAGTACTTAAGAAAGTGAATGTGAGTGAGTGGGCCATGTCCATTGTTGCTATATTAAAAAAGAATTTGTGGTGATTTCAAGGTTACTGTCAACCCTGCTTTAACTGTGGAACAGTACCCCTTGCCGTTAATCAAAGATCTTTTTGCTGGATTATCAGGCGGCCAGAAATTTAGCAAAATAGACTTATGTCATGCTTACCTTCAAATGAGGGTAGATCCTGTTTCCCAAGAGCTGTTGACCATCGTGACACACAAGGGCCTATATAGATATCAGTGGTTACCTTTTGGGATAACTTCGGCTCTAGCATTGTTCCAGCGTGCCATGGACCAGATCTTGAGTGGCTTGGATGGAGTACAGTGTTATCTCGATGACCTGTTGATCACAGGAAAAGAGGATGAGGACCATCTCAGGAACTTGAGTGTGACACTGCAGTGGCTAAAGGAGTATGGTCTCTGGGTAAAGAAAGACAAATGTGAATTCTTTCAACCCACCATCGAATATCTTGGGCACGTAATTGACAGCGCTGGTCTCCACACAGCATCATCGAAGGTAAAAGCTATTGTGGATGCATCATCTCCAAAGAACATAAGCCAGCTGAGATCATTCCTAGGGCTACTGACATACTATGCAAAGTTCATGCCAAACCTGGCCAGCAGACTTTGTCCCTTATATGAACTGCTGAACAAGTCCAAACAATGGAAATGGTCCGACAGATGTGAGAGACAGCTGGCATGTGATGCTTCGCCATATGGTGTTGGCGCTGTACTTAAACACGTTATGCCAACTGGTGAAGAAAGGCCAATCACCTTTGCGTCAAGGACCCTGAACTCGGCAGAGAGCAATTACGCTCAAATTGAGCGGGAAGCCTTAGCAATCATATTTGGTGTCAAGAAATTTCACCAGTACTTGTTTGGGCACAGATTTTCTCTACTCACAGACCACTTACCTCTATCTTTGGTCCCCAAACCGGCATTCCCTCATTGGCGGCAAATCGCATGCAGCTCTGGGCTCTGTTGTTGTCAGCAGATCAGTATGACATCAAGTACATGAGATCCGAGCAGCCAAGGCAGTCAAGCTGACATCTTCTACTTTAAGGAAGTGCAAAGTGCGCCTGTCACTGCACCTCAAGTGAAACGATTCACAAGAACTGACCCAGTTTTGTCAGAAGTTTTGGCTTGGATCTGTCATGGAAAGAGAGGAGAGATGACAGACAACTTCAGACATTATCTGGTTCAACAAAATGAGCTGACGGTACAATCTGGCTGCCTACTATGGGGTTATCGGGTCGTTATACCCCCGCCTCTAAGAAACCTTTTGCTGAAAGAACTTCATGCAGGCCACGCAGGAGTAGTGAGGATGAAAGAGATGGCATGCAGCTACTTCTGGTGGCCTGGCATTGATGCAGAGATTGAAGAGGAAGCAAGGGGTTGTCCGTATTGTCAGAATGTAAGAAACATGCCACAGATAGCCCCCTTGCACCCATGGGACTTCCCAGAAAAGCCATGGCAAAGAATATATATTGACTTTGCAGAGCCAGTGGAGAGCCACATATTTCTGGTTTTTGTTGACGCTCACAGCAAATGGCCAGAGGTAGCAGTTACGAACAGCACGTCTTCTGAGAAAACCATTGACGAGCATAGATCTGTGTTCACATTTGTTTGCAACAGTTCAAACTGTCAGCAGAAATGCCCAGACATGAACAAAGTCTTTTCTCATCTCAGGTCAATATTAACAAAGGGAGAGGTTGTGTAGGAGTGAAATTATTTTCTCATGAATTTAAAGTCCAGAAACTCTGACAAAAAAGATGCCATGCAACAAATCAATAAAACTAATCTAGAGAAGAGATCTTCAAAGAGGGCAAACAACATCACCCCCCTTGCTCATTTACAACCCCCTTCCTCCCTCTCCTCTCCCCTCCCTGCATCTCACTCTTCTTCCACCAAAGCAAGAATATCCATATACCTTATATCTTGTGAATATGTGGATTTTTCCCTTTCATGTTTGGTATCATTCTAAAGGTCTTTGTGTGATTGGTAAAATGGTCTCAATTTCACAGCAGTCACTTATACTATGAAGAAGATTGAAAACTTTTGTAGAATTGTGTTTTGCTGCTGAAGGATGTGTTTTCCCTTTAGGGTTGGGTGAGAATCTCCAGCCAGGTGTGACCCTGGGTCACAAGATCTCCTGGCAAACCAAAAGGTCTTTATGTTTTTACAACTGATTGGAAGATTTGTTTGTTTTGGTCTAGGTATATCATTACTTTGGGATTATGTATTCAGAAGAACCCCCACACTGTGTGTGAGAGTCTCTGGAGTCTCTCATATGCTGCTGTGTATCCCTCTGCGGTCAGGTATGCATCTCCCACTCCCCCCAGTAATTGATGTTGTGTATTTCTTTGAATTGGAACTTAATTTAATTCTGAAATTGATTCTCATTGCTTAATTATGTAATTGGCATGATACATTTTTACCTGACAAATAAAATGTTATATTTGATTTGTTCTGAACTCTTCTGAAACCATTATTAGTAGTAAGTTGCGAGGAGGCTTTTGTTACCGCAAATTACGGCCAGGATAGAGCACTGAACTACCTAAACCACATTTTAACCATCACAGAAAGCCAAATCCATTGTTAATGAAATAGCTCTCACCTGATGAATTGTGTGCATAGTCAGCCATTCAGTATTCTCTGAACTTGTCCTAACTAGATCAGCCAGGTCCGGTTACTTGGAACTTGATAAAAATTCTTTCAGTTTCAGGTTATAAGAAATAAATCACTCTGAGTCTTGTTATAAGAGAGGTTTAAACGAATCATCATTTGAAATGGCTTTGGTTTAATAAAACAAAAACTCACAAGCAAAAAATTCTAAATAACAGCGAGAAAGTCTTCACCAGAGGTGGAAGATCAAAAACTGGCATTTTATAGTCTGCCATAAGCATCAGAATATCTCCTACAATGTATTGCACTTCCTTGTAAATCAAACATTTGATACATACACACACGTATCTGTATGGGGGCTCTCTGTTGCCATGGCAGTTTCTAAGTACATGATACGTGTGGCTTCACACTTGCTCAGATGTTGTGAGTGTCATAAGTTCAACCTGGAAAACTGCAACATCAATCTGAGTGTCACAAGTTCAGACTACAAATACATTATCTTATATTGCACTCAAGCACACCCAATCTTATCATAGTTTAACACTTTTAGTAGCTTAAGCAAAAATATACTTCCCTATATTGCAATATCATACTTCTGTCCTCAAATGCAATATATCTTTTATAGCTAAACAAGCAATTATCTTTTTTTAGGAGGTCCATCTGCAAACCTGTTGCAAATGCATCTCCTTTACAACATAACAACATCTGGTTTGAGCTGTTCTCACCTCTTACATACACTTTACATTTTAACCCTTGTATGGTGTTGGGGTCTGTGGGACCCATTTTAACTTTTTGTCAAAAGAAAAATGATACGCAAAATTATTTTTTCAGGCTCATACTCATCAACAACAAATATTCAATTACCACTGTACACCCCCCCTAAACTCTTATGTTACATACAGGATGTTCGGGTCCACTGTACCCGGGGCTAATAAAAGAGTGGAAATTTTAGGTCGTGTGTAACTTCACTCTGTCCCCCTATTGTCTGGGCCTGCTATTAGTATGTGTAAGTGTGTTTATGTGTGTGTATGTGTGAATATGTGTGAGAGAGAGAGTCTGAGAGAGTGTGAGTGTAAGTGTGAGTTGTGTGCTTCCGCACAAGGTTGTAGCACTTAAATTCATAAATGTGATCTAACAAAGGAAAAGGGCAAATATCAGCCAAAAATTCTGTTTATATTGCTTGTAATTGGGATGAAGTAAACATCTGTTGAGTATTTTAACATATTTTTTTTAATTGTGTTAAATTAAAAAGCGAAAACCACAGCGGGTCCACCAGACCCACGAACACTGGCTGAGTAACAAAAATATGAACACCATACAAATAACCCTTAGAGGTGAGAGCAGTGTTTCCTAATGAATTAGGATATCCTAATGTCTCGACATCTTACACAACAGAATTTAACTAAGAATAAAAATCATTCAAAGCAATCAACTCTTTTAGCAATTTTATTATCCTGTTATTTATATCTTCTTGTTTTCTGATCAACCGAATTAACCCCATCAGTTTAAAAATCATCCTCTGGTGCTCCTCCGGTTCTCTCTTGTCTTTGCTTCTGATGTTTCCTTCTTTCCTCTTTCTCATTCCGCTTGGTCTGCTGCCACTGTAACATTTCTACAAACAGGTCATCTAGGTAAATTTTTTTTTTTTTCTAGGTAAAAGTTTTATTTATTAATTAATTATTAATATTCCCCCTATGAGATTGTTCGGGAAATGACACATTAACATCGCCAGCTGATACAACAAGCCAAATACCTATAGTCCAACACTGATCTAATCAGTGCTATATAGATATTGCATCATTGCATCTCTACTTGCTCCCCATTCTGACTCTCTTAGACATCTCATCACATTTAAAATCTTTTTACATTTAGTCTCTGTCCTATGAGCGATTTAGCTCAAAGGGAAATGCATATAAATAATTACAATTAATTATGATCAATTACAATTATTTATATCAGCTGCCAGTAGTAACTGTATCAGAATTAAATTTTCCATCAACTAATCGGTTCACCCAGCCAACATTCAGTATAATTTTTATATCAACTCTAAGAAATGATATTTTCTTGGCCACAGAAAATAACTTTCTTAAAGTACCATTGCATTAGAGCATGTAGCTCGAATCGGAATCGTAAAGGGACATTCATTTGCAAGGAAGAATCAGAATCAAAACTCATATAATTTGTGCACAAGAGTTTTATTAACGAAGGACTAACACATAACTAATATAAACAAACAAACATGAAATCACTCATACATGGGGGAATGGTCAGTGAGAAGCAGTTAGAGAGAGACAAGGAAATGAAGCTATGAAAAGAGTCAGTTAACCACCTGCTGTGAAACCATCAGTGCTGTCTACAGCTAAACTAAACCTCTGTTTGTTTAGTTAAATGTACGATACTTGCATTGCCTTGGTCATTGAACAAGTGTCCAAACGCAGTCTCTGGTGAAAGTCTTGATGGTTTGGAGCAGTGGTGGTTTTGGAATTGCAATCACGTACTTCCGGGTCTGAAGAGTGATGAACTCCAAAGATGTTCTGACTCAATGGTGACTGGGAGTTTTTTCCCATGTGAAAAGGGAAGAAGAACCAAGAGCTGAGAGGGACCCAGCTGAAGTCCTGTGGTCTCTGGGGAATGGAAAGACAAGGCAGCAAGGCCTGGCGCGTGCTTAGGGAAGTCCTGAAGAGTTCTAGCTCATCTTCGTAGGTTCTAAAAGAACCACTGACTGACTGAGGCGAGTCATGAAAATGAATTCCAGGGTTAAGTGAAAATATCTGGCTCTTTGTGGTCAAGAGCCACAGCTCTGTATGTTGGGGCCTGTCAGGGCCACCGGGCACACCCTGTGCCGGCTCAGGCTCCCCGTGGGTTCCTCCACACGGGCAGCAATCAGAAGACGTTGCAGACGAGTGAAGAGAGAAGGAGAGGGGGAGGCGATCAATTGTTTGATGCCTTTAAGCTCTCTGGAGGCTGTGTCTCCAGGAGGTCCACGAACCAATGGTAACTTTCACCTTTGGAGGGAAAGTTTACGACTCTTTGTCCATGAGCATGGTATTTTGCATATGTAATTCGATTGGGTGTTGATGACAGATATCATTTAAACTACTGAATTTCTCTACAATCATCTGAATGGTTGACAACGACTTTAGGGGGTGGTTTCCTGGACCAAGATGAAATTAAGACAGGAGTAGGCCTTAATCTAGAATAGTTAATCATGTTTTAAAAAATGGCTTTCTGAAACACAGATTAAGTACAGATTACTAACACCTGGACTATGGAGTCCTCAACTAAAATACACTCGATTAATTTAATACCACCTGTGCAAATCAGGATTAGCTGGATTGAGGTTGCCTATAAAACATGGAATGAACCAAGAAAAGGTTAAAATTGTATGTAACTGAGAAGCAAATCCAAGAAAAACAATAGCAGCAGAAAAAGCACTGCAATCGAAAAACAAACAAATTAATTAATTAGTTAACACACAAACAAGTGTTTGAACAAGAGAAAGCTTTTTAAAAGCAAGCAATGTAAACTGCACACAACAGGTGTCAAAATATAAAATTAGGATTGTCTACGAATCGCTTTGTAATGAATTCTTGCATAAATTATTGCAATCAGCTGTTGTTGTTAGTTTTGCAACATTAGTATTGTTATTATTTGTTGTTAGAATTACATATTTTAACAATATCCCCGTGAAAACAGTAAAGAGAAAAGAATAGCTGTTTGAGAGAGAGAGAGAGACATTGTTAGAATTATATTGGCAGAATTATATATCACAAAAATCTTTTCTTTTTTTAACAAAATCACATCATGAAAATATTTTTTTCTCTAATACACATTGGCCTAGAAATTATTATGAGTAAAATCTTTGAAGATCTACTGTACATTCCCATTTACATTTTAGAACACCAGGGTGACTAAATATATACAGGGATATAAATATGAGGGTCACAAAGGTCAATTCCCTTTATCATCCATCATAATGACAAAAAAATAGAGTTCTGCAGATAGTTCCAATCAACAGGAAATGTTAACAATCTGCCTGCAGTGATTTGTCTGTGTCTAAACTGTCTTAATGCAATGTGAGGAAGAAAGTTTGAGTGGCACAAGACTTTCCAAGGATCACAGCTGGAGAATTGCAGAAAATAGTCTTGGAGTCATAATGAGCTATGGTTGGATCTTCCAGCAGAACAATGAATCAAAAGGACCATCAAAATTAACAAAAAAAATAAATAAATAATGGGACACTGAGCACAAAATGAAGGTTCTGCCATGGATGTCCCAGTTCCCTGACCTAAACCCTATAGAAAACTGAAGACAAGAGAGTTCATCATGGAGTTGGGAATCTGAAGGGTCTGGAGTGAATCTGGATGAAGGAATGGTATATGATCTCTTGTCAAGTGTTTTTCAGAGTCATCAGGCATTATAGGATAGATCATAGCTGTTAAATTCGCCAAAAGGAGGTTGCAAAAAGTATTGAATAAAAGGGTGCTATTAATTGTGGCCAATGTGTGTGAGAAAAAAAAAAACTTTCATAGTGACATTTCCATTCCTTTTCATTATACTTAAAGTAAAAGGCATTTTAAAAAAATAAATAAATAAAACATCAAAATAATTACCAGTGCAGATTTATTTTCACAGGCTTCTTTCTTTACATCCACCAAGGATACTGTAATGAAGGCGCTGAGGCGGCGTTAGAATCCATATGCAGAGGTTTACTGTACAAAGCAGCAAACATACACGTAAAACCAGGCAAAGGGTCGTTAACCAGAAAGCAGTCCACTCATTCGACAGTCCAAGGGTAATCCGTAAATCGTAGTGAGAAAGCCAGGCAATAAGGTCAAACCTTGATATCAGTCCACACAGTTCAACAATCCAGAAAGGGTAATCCAAGAAATCGGTAGGCAGAAAACGAGGCAGAATCATACACGTGCAAACAAATCAGAGTAATCAGAAAACGCTTGGTAAGGCAGGTAAACTGGCAATACTTCGCAATGTGTGAGCACATGGTGAGTCCTTAAATACTGCCAACAGGAAGTAGCAGTAGAAGCAGCAGAGGGAGCGCGCAGTCAGTATTCGGGTGATGGCTCCCTCTGCTGGCTTGGCATTACAGAACCCCTCCCTCTAGGAGCGACTCCTGGAGCTCGGACGAGGACGTCCCCGTGGTCGTGGTGCTGGACGGTCGGGTCTGGCTCGGTGGAATTCCTCTATGAGAGACGGATCCAGAATGTCGTTGGCGGCTACCCATGACCTCTCCTCAGGTCCATAGCCCTCCCAGTCCACCAAATATTGGAGCTGACCCCCTCTACGCCGAGAGTCCAGCAACTCCTTCACCTGATATGCAGGCAAGCCGTCCACTTCCAGAGGTGGCGGCGGTTCTGGGGCCATCTGGCCGGGGTCAGCCTCCGGGTGGACCGGTTTGAGGAGCGATACATGGAAGGAGGGAGAGATACGGTAGTTAGGAGGAAGCTCAAGCTGGTATGTAACTTCATTAATTCGTTTAAGAATTTTAAATGGGCCTACA
Organism: Labeo catla; assembly: GCA_012976165.1. Classification (NCBI taxonomy): domain Eukaryota; kingdom Metazoa; phylum Chordata; class Actinopteri; order Cypriniformes; family Cyprinidae; genus Labeo; species Labeo catla. Next base: position 40,526 of record VONZ01001534.1, read on the forward strand.
TACCTTGGGCTAAGCTTCCTGCTGGGCAGCCGCAGCTTGATGTCCCGTGTGGAGAGCCAGACCCGCTGTCCAGGTTGGTAGGGAGGGTGTGGCAGGCGGCGTCTGTTGGCCTGAATCTCCTGATTCCTTACAGCCCGCTGGAGACGCACATGGGCACTGTCCCACACCCTCTCGCTACGCTTAATCCAGTCATCGACTGCCGGCACTGAAGACGGTTCACCTGACCACGGGAACATCGGCGGCTGAAACCCCAGGACACACTGAAAGGGGGTGAGGCCTGTAGAGGAATGGGTGAGTGAATTTTGGGCATATTCAGCCCAGGGGAGAAACTCTGACCATCTGTGTTGCTCACGACTGCAATAGGTGCGAAGATATCGACCGATCTCCTGATTTAATCTCTCCACCTGGCCATTACTCTGAGGATGGTAACCTGAGGTGAGACTGACATTAATGTCGAGTTGCTTGCAGAAGGCTTTCCAGACTTGGGATGTGAACTGAGTTCCTCTGTCGCTTACAATGTCCTCAGGTAAGCCATAGACACGGAAGACATGGTGGAAGAGGGCTAAGGCAGTTTCCATGGCTGTGGGGAGACCTTTCAAAGGAATTAAACGGCAGGATTTGGAGAAACGATCGATGATTACCAGTATGGCTGTGAACTCCTGGGAAGGTGGCAGGTCAGTGACGAAATCGATTGATAGATGGGACCAGGGGCGTTGTGGAATAGGTAAGGGCTGGAGTAGACCTGACGGTAGTTCCTTGGGGGTCTTAGATTGAGCACAGATCTGGCAGGATTTGACATAGGTAGCGGTGTCTTTGGTCATGGATGGCCACCAGAATGAGTTCTTTAGGAGATGTAGAGTTCGTGATATACCTGGGTGGCCAGCACTGAGAGAGGTGTGGACCCATTGGAGTACTTGGTGACGCATTTCTTGAGGTACGTAGTGCTTATTAGGTGGACATTGTGGTGGTGGTGGATCTTGATCGTGTCTGCGTTGGATTTCCTCCATGATATCCCATGAGACAGGGGCCAGAATGACGGTGGGTGGAAGGATGGGTTCCGGTGGATGAGTGTCTAGATGAGGATCATGTTGCCGGGAGAGAGCATCTGCCTTGCTATTTTTGCTGCCTGGTCGGTAAGTGACTGTGAAGTTAAACCGGGTGAAAAAGAGAGCCCATCGAGCCTGGCGTGGATTTAGTCTCTTTGCACCTTTGATATACTCGAGGTTCTTGTGGTCTGTGATTACTTGGAAGGGATGACGAGCGCCCTCCAGCCAGTGTCGCCACTCTTCGATAGCTGCTTTCATGGACAACAGCTCCTTGTTTCCAACGTCGTAATTTCGTTCGGCACTGGTGAGTTTTCTAGAATAGAAGGCGCAAGGATGGAGTTTGCCTGGTTGACCATGATGTTGAGAGAGAATGGCTCCAATTCCACAGTCCGATGCATCCACCTCCACGACAAACGGTAATTCGGGATTGGGGTGCTTCAGAATAGGGGCTGACGTGAAACTTGTCTTGAGTGCGGAAAACGCTCGATCTGCCTCCTCTGTCCAACAGAGTTTCTTGGGTTTGTTCTTTAACAGTGAGGTAAGAGGAGCAGCTATGGTGCTATAATTACGTATGAATCGTCGGTAGAAATTTGCGAAGCCCAGAAATCTCTGAAGCTCCTTAATGGTTGAGGGTTGAGGCCAACCTGTGACTGCCTGAATCTTCGTGGGATCCATCTTGACCCCCTGGTGACTGACCTCATAGCCCAGGAAGGATGTCTGGTGGACGTGGAATTCACATTTCTCTGCCTTGACATACAATTGGTTCTCCAGTAGACGGGATAAGACTGCATGCACGTGAGTGATGTGTTCTGTCTCTGACTTGGAGTAAATCAGGATATCGTCAATGTAGGCGATTACAAACTTGTTCATGAAGTCCTTCAGAATTTCATTTATGAATGACTGAAATACAGCTGGGGCGTTGGCTAACCCATACGGCATCACCTGATATTCGTAGTGCCCCCTAGTGGTGAGAAATGCAGTCTTCCATTCATCTCCTTCCTTGATCCTGATGAGGTTATATGCACTTCGTAAGTCAAGTTTGGTGTAAATGATGGCTTCCCGCAGTTGTTCTAGAGCCGGGGGTACAAGAGGCAATGGGTAACGGAACTTTATTGTGACGTTGTTGAGTCCACGGTAATCGATGCACGGCCTCAGACCTCCATCCTTCTTGGCTACGAAGAAGAAGCCTGCTGCTGCGGGAGATGTTGATGCACGGATGAAACCTGATTCTAGTGCTTCCTCAATGTACTCCTCCATAGCCTGGTCCTCCATTCTAGACAACGGGTACACCTTACTCTTAGGTGGCATGGCGTTCGGCAGCAGGTCAATGGCACAGTCCCATGGCCGGTGTGGAGGGAGTAAGGTAGCCTTGGTTTTGCTGAAAACTTCTGATAGATCTTGATACTGCTCAGGAATGGAGATTTTTACCTTCGTGTCTGGACTTTCAATGCTTGTGGTGAGACAGGGTTGTGGTTGAGCAGGAAGACAGTTCCTTAAACAGAAATGTGACCAGTGAGTTAATTCCCCTTGATTCCACGAGATGGCAGGATCATGGATAGAGAGCCAGGGGAATCCGAGGATAATCTCGTACTTGGGTGAATCAACCACATACAGGGTAATGTTCTCCTGATGAAGTAATCCAACCTGCAGTTTCACTGTCTTGGTTTGATGGTGGATGGTCGATGAGAGTATCGTTGATGGCTTTGATTCGAATGGGCGGGATGCATGGTTGAGTTGGAATGTTGAATTTTTCTACGATGTCCTTATTGATGATGTTCAACGCAGCCCCAGAGTCAATCATCGCTGTCAGATCGAGAGAGAGGGTATCAGTTCTTATGGTAACCGGCAGTGTCAAAGATTTGTATTGCAATATGGAGAGGTTTTGGATCTTTACCTTTGAGAAGGTCTTGGATTTGAGTGGACATCCAGTGCTACGGTGGCCTGGTTCACCGCAGTAAAAGCACAGGTGATTTAGACGGCGTCGAGTACGTTCCTCCTCAGATAATCGTGAAGCGTTTATTTGCATGGGTTCGATCGGTACTTGTTCTGTTACTGAGCTGGAGCTCGGAGAGTTGCGATGATAACTCTTGGCTGAGCGTTGTTTGGGTGTCTGCCTCATGAGATTATCAAGTTTAATGGCAAGGTTAACCAGTTCTGAAAATGATGAATTCTCTCGTCGGCAGGCGAGCTCAGTTTGTAAATCACTGTTCAAACTGTTGTAAAAGACGGCTTTGAGAGAAACATCATTCCATCCGCTCTGAGCTGCTAGAGTGCGAAACTCAATGGCGTAATCGGCTGCGGTGCGGTTGCCTTGACGAGCATGAATGATTTGATTCGAAATATCCCTGCCCCCTGCGGGATATTCGAATACTTCCTGAATTTGTTGCAAGAAATAGTCAACAGATCGCTTAAACTGTGAGTCGGCATCCCATACCGCTGAAGCCCAATCGAGAGCCCTCCCTGTGAGCAGCGTCATGAGAAACGCACATCTTTTCTCTTCAGATTCAAATCGTTCAAGTTGATAATCAAAATACAGTTTCACTTGTCGAATAAACCCTTTGCATTGCTCAGCTGTGCCATCGAATTTGGTCGGGAGAGCAAAGCTTACCGTAGAAGGCATTGGTGGGGGGAGGGCTCGCACGTAGTGTGTCAGATGTTCGTTGACAGACTGCAGCTTCGTAAGCTGTTCTTGATAATTCTTTAGGAGTTCGCTCTGATAAGCAAACGCTGCTTGCAAGTTGGTGACCTCCGCTGGATTCAAGGGAGGCGAAGTATTCTGTAATGAAGGCGCTGAGGCGGTGTTAGAATCCATATGCAGAGGTTTATTGTACAAAGCAGCAAACATACACGTAAAACCAGGCAAAGGGTCGTTAACCAGAAAGCAGTCCACTCATTCGACAGTCCAAGGGTAATCCGTAAATCGTAGTGAGAAAGCCAGGCAATAAGGTCAAACCTTGATATCAGTCCACACAGTTCAACAATCCAGAAAGGGTAATCCAAGAAATCGGTAGTCAGAAAACGAGGCAGAATCATACACGTGCAAACAAATCAGAGTAATCAGAAAACGCTTGGTAAGGCAGGTAAACTGGCAATACTTCGCAATGTGTGAGCACATGGTGAGTCCTTAAATACTGCCAAACAGGAAGTAGCAGTAGAAGCAGCAGAGGGAGCGCGCAGTCAGTATTCGGGTGATGGCTCCCTCTGCTGGCTTGGCATTACAGATACCAATACTTTTGATATATGAAGACTGGAAACACAATGTTAATCTGAAGTTAAACCTGCCTCCTGGTAGGTTTAATTTAAGCTTCAATTTAGTCCTGAAGTAGCTCTAGTCTTCCTTCAGGAAATCAGCCTATTAAATTCCTGACTAGACTAAGTCTAAGACTGTTTAAAACCATGACAAAGAAAGCAGATTACTGTTAATCTGGTTTAAAGGGCCGATTTAGTCTAGGACTAGGCTTAATCTCTGTCCGGGAAACCGCCCCACTATGTTGAATCATACCTTAAAACTAATAAAAAACATCCAACAGGTTTATGTGAGCAGTGTGGAGTAGAGGAGACAGTGAACCATGTTATTTGTGTCTGTTAAAAGTATTTTAATGAAAGAGAAACCATGAAGGAGGAACTGAGAAAGGTGGGAGAAATTAAACTAGAAAGAATAGCTATGCATGGAGTTGAGAGCTTATTTGCTTATCTTAAAAGTATGAGATTGATAAAGAGAATGTAATTTTTTATTTATTTATATTTTATTTATTTATTTATTTATTTTGGGAATTGGGTATACACTGGGCCACACTTCAACATAGGTGGCGATAATGCACCTTAACGTTGGTGCTGCCTGCCATTAAACAAAAAGAAGAAGAAAAAATTCAAGAAGAAGAAGAATTAAATCAAAAGAAGAAGAAGGAGGCCCGGGAAAAAGCAGAAGAATTATATAGTAATAGTTATGAAATCAATGTTTTTATGAGATACATTTTTTATTCTTTTGTACTGATTTATACAGACGGATCTAAGGATCCAATTGAGCAAAAAGTGGGCATAGGAGTATACATTCCAAGTTTTAAGATGGAAATAAGTCTAAGACTAAGTAACAAATTGTCTGTGTACTCTACTGAATTAACTGCAATTATAGTAGGATTGCAATGGGTAGAACAGGTTAGGCCAAATGAATGTTAAGGTGCCTCTGGGTAGAAGTGAGATAAAATCAGTGATTAATAGGAATTTAATAAGACTATGGCAACAAAGATAGGAAAATAGCAGCACCGGTAGGAATATTATAATATTGTGAAATCGGGGGGGAAAAAAACAGTTTTATGGAAGACATAGAAAGGAAGAAATAATGATCTCTAGACTAAGAATGGGACATACAGGGTTAAATTCAACACTAGCATTAATGGGGAAGCATGAAGGTGGGATGTGTAATGAATGTGGTATCTTACAAATAGGTGAGCATGTGCTTTTTAAGTCTGCTAAGCAGGGGTGTTTCTAGGATTTTAAAACATCCGGGGCATGGTGCCAAAACATCAGGGGCTAGTGGTAGCTGGTGGGAGCTCACATCATGTTCACATAAGATTTTGTTAGACACAAGTGGTTGAACCAGGATCCTTCTAGGCGGGTCCAGGGGCATTAAACTGGGGGTTAAAGACCTTGTCACACTATTAACAATAGTAAATAGTAATCACTGCAAATAGCGAACATATCAAAGTATTATAACAAAATTATAACATTACAAAAATATGTTAGACATATAAAATAATACATTTGAAAATGTATTTATAACTGTAACAAATATATAGTTGCATACGAAAATGGGGCCCTATTTTTTTCCCCAAATTCCTTTTTATTTTATTTTTTTCAAATTCTGTTTTCTTCTTTTTAATGGTTAAATTAAATTTATTAATCATGTGTAATTAATTAAAACCATTAGTCTTATACAATTTACCGTCAAATTATCAAAAGTTAAGAAAATTTACATTTACATTTACAATTTTTTTTGTTACCAAATATGTTTTAGCATGTCTGTTTATTTGAATGCATAAACACAGCTTTTATTTATTTTTACAATAGCCTTATGGAATTCTGTGTTGTGTATTTTTCTGGTTATCAGATAAAGGTATAAAATATTGATTTAATTGATCTTTTAATGAAAATTATATTTTATTTTTGTCAAATAAAGGGGATTGGAAAATGTAAAACATGGAAGAAATATTGTGTGAAAAAACAATGTATACATTTTTATTAATTAATAGTAGTAGTACTAGGCACATACTGAATAATTAATGAAGTTAAACCGAACTTTTATTTTGACGAGTTGCCGACTTGCCGTGAATACCATTAAATTTCTGTGCATATATTTTGACGCTTGTTTTACTCAAATGAAATGCTTATGAAGTGACTTTTATTCCCTCTATTTTAACCGCTAAAATCACTGCACGCGTCAGTATTACATGTGTAGAAAACGAATCCGCGCATCCGCGCCGTTCATTCATAAAAAGACACGCAGGATTCATATTTAAAGCGTCTTTTGAGGCATAATATTTACAGATAAGTTTAATGACCAACTTTTGATTAATTAATTCAAACTGACAAATTCCATGGAAATCATGGGGTCATACAAAAAAACATTCGGGGCTGGAGTAAAAGCTCTCGGGGCTCGAGCCCCGAATGATTAGCCCTAACGACGCCCCTGCTGGTAAGTATTATGGTCAGTGTGACAGTCTTTTTAATAGTATAAGAAATAGGCCAGTGAGTATTGTGGATCTTCTGGGGAAGGGTTTAAGTGATGATCAGATATATAGGGCTGTTTTAACTTTTTTGGAGGTTACAGGACTACGTTATAGGATATAGAATTAGGGTCTGAGGATGAGGAGCATGGTGCCTCTGTCTACCTTGAAGGCTGAGGAGCACAATGTGGAAGCTGGAGGAGCTGAACATGCAGCGTCAGCTGAAGCCTGGGCTCTGACCCTATGGGGTGAGTTGGGTACCTTTTTATTTATTTATTTATTTATTTTTATAATTAATTAAATAAATAAAATACAGATTCATCACCCAGGTGCATAAGATATACAGTAGGTGGCGATGCTCCTATTGAGTGAACGGCCATTCAACAAAAGAAGAAGCAGAAGAAGAGACCCACCCGCGCCCATTTGGACCGGAAATCCAAACCATGTAATTAGCCCAGGAGAATGTTTTCGATAAAAAAAAATCTGCATTATTATTAATATTTTAGTCTTGAAAATGAGAACTCTTTTTATGTACCTCTTGATTCTCTACTGCTACGGTAAGACATTTAAATGTTAAAGTTACAGTTACATTTTATACCACCTGTAATCACTTTCTATTCGATATACTTTTTTTCTTTTGTATTTTGCTCGTAGTGTGTTTTGATTGATCATTGTAGACATGAGACATGTATATGCTGTAATCTCGCTTCTGTTAAACGATAAAAGTGAACGATGTAGCGTGATGCAGTTAGAAATGCAACATGTTCGTTTTAGTTTCATTTCGTAATGGAAACATTATGGTCAAATATATTGAAAGGGGTCCTTGGCAATGCTCTGGTCAAGTCATTCTTTCCAATATTAATGTCTATTTAAGGGCGTCATTTCGCTTTTGTTAAACGATAAAAGCGAACAGTTTGATGAAGTTAGAAAAGCAGTATGTTTAGTTTCACTTTTGTGATGCTAACATATGCTAACATATGTTAGCATCACAAAAGTTAAACTAAACATACTCGTATTGAAAGGGGTCCTATTAAATGCTCGAGCATGTCTATTTAACGACCTAATGCTTATAATGTGTCATAGCTTGATTAAATGTTTTTTAAGTTAAGCATTTTATTTCATTATATCAGCTAATGGACGTTTTTGAATTGCTGCTTCAGGAATAGGGTTGGGTATCGAAAATCGATTTCGATTCCAGAATTGGATAATTCTTGTGAAATTAAAATTAAGATTCCGCCTATCGATTCCTATGTGCGGTTCCTTTTTTTTCTGTGAGGACCCGACCTAGCGGTCTGCCAGGACATTGCTCGCTATCTCAGCGCATAGCGCTACAAAGAATGGCTACACTTGCGATCGGAAGTCGATATAATATTTGTGATGACCTAAACATGTTGCAGTAGTGGCGTCACCACCAATATGACAAAGCATTTTAATTTAACAGATCGTTAAAGATCACAAACACCAAACACGATTCAAATACCAACGTGATTCTATTCCTAAATTACAATGATTCATCTGTGTGATTCCTTAACCTTTCTTCCGTGCAGCATACGATCATTTTTTTAATTATTATTATTCAGTTCCATCATCAAACAAAAACACAACGCAACATTGTACTTTTTTAAATTTCAAATTCAACTGCAAAAAGAGTAACAACAGGAAGAGAAAACACACAAAATGAACACAAACAGACTACAAAATAAATAAATAAATAGATATAAATAAATAAATAAAAAATTCCAGGGCAGTTACATAAATTTGAAAAGCTTTAGATTTATGTTTTAATAAGCTTCTTATTTTGAGATCACATATTTGAGATGGTTTCAAGGTAAGTTTTAAGATCAGTGTTACAAAATGTAATATAATGCTTTCTTTTGACTTACTTTTTATTTGTGAATATAAAACTTTGATAATTAGGAGATTTATAAAATAAACCTGTTTATCAGAAAAAGAGGGGTTTTGAAAACAAAGTAAAATATCATGAGAATCTAAATGAAGGGGTTTGCTTAATTTTTTTGTTATGTCTATTTTAAGTCAGTCTGTCAGTCAAAATGAAATGGCATAAGGGCAATAGAAAAATGTTAAATATCTAAATATGAATAAATGTTTGATATCTTCTGAATATATATATACTACAAAAAGTACATTTATCACAAACACTATCAATATATCTGCTAACGGCTACTTTTACAGGGTAACATCTATGAATCATTTTGTGCAGTACTTCTATTACTTTATTCAAAATTACATATTTATATGGTAATGTACAAATGCTAAAAAAACAAAAACAAACAAAAAAAACAATTAGGTTTAAGCTATTTGGATTTACATGGAGGATTGGAACCAACATCATTCTTATACAACTTATAAAACTGTTATCAAAATGTTTTTTTAAAAAGTAAAGACCATTTGCAAAAAGTTGGGGATTTTGTAGGGTTGTATTATTAGTATTTGCATCTGAGAATTTGGTTAGTTATAAAGTTATTATACCATTGGGAATTAATTGCTTTGTTAAATTCTATTTAGTTTACAAAAAAAGCCATATTTTGTAATAAAATTATAATAAGTGTACAATTGCCCATTCTTGTCAATAAGCTGGTTTACAATTAATGTTATGCCGAACCCAGTTCTCCATGTACAATGACTTGTTCCATATAAAACACCTGCTAGAAGAAAAATTGTGTTTGTATAGAAGTGACCAGTAAAGTAATGCTTGTTTGTGATAATTGGATAAAGCAATAGGAAGTTATACAAGGACACTACAACAAAAAATGTAATCCCCCAAATGTAACATCCCCCAAGTTTTTTAAATAAATTTTGTGGGAGAATATTGAAAATACTTGTTTGATTCTTTAAAAAGTTTTTAAGCCAACTAATTTTTAAAATTTGTTTGATAATCGTAAAATTAAGAACATTTAGCCTGCCATCAGATAGTTTATTAACAAGAACACTTTTCTTTATTTTGAGATTTGTTTTTCCAAATGAAATTAAAGTGTATTTTATCCATTTGTGAGCATATATCCTTTGGGGCACTAACTGAAGAAAGGAGGTATGCTGCTCAGGAGAAACCTTCTGTCTTACTTAATAAAATTCTACCTTGAATAGAAAGATCTCTCTCCAACCATGAATTATACCTCTTTTGCATTTAATTTGAGTTAACCATTGCATCAGTATTTTTAGAGACTTTTATGCCCAAATAGTTTAATATATCATACTAGTGTGATTCGAACATTCAAATCTGCATTCATGCTGGCACTGTCATGTAGGCTATATGAACAGTTTCAAAATCTTTTCAACCACACAGTTCATTATTTCTGTGTTACAAACATTCAAATAATCACAGAAGTACTGGGATAAAAGTTCATAGTCCAGATATAAACTATGATATGTACGGTAGAGATCAAAATGGAGTAAATCATCCTTTTGAAAATTATTTTGGCATTCCAGATAATGACAAAGATTTATCGATTACAGCGTTATGCCAGTAGGTGGCGAAAGGGAGCTGTTAACAATGTATTTGTCTTTGATCATTCATTCAAAAACACTGATTCATCCAGTAATGAACCAAGTAGAATCACTTGAGTGAATCACTGAATCATTCACCTATAAATTAGGCCTACATGTGATTTTGTTTAACTGGCTAATGTTTTTTCAGAATTGTAAGAGAACCACAACTTCCATTTAAAAAAAAACAACAACAACCCAATTTATCCAGAATCACGCAGCTCTATTTTGCAAACAGCTCTTAAGTGAATCTTGTTTTTATGTAGCCTGTTGGTTTTTGTTAATGGTATTCAGCTGCAACTAAATGTTTAGCAAAAAAGAAACAGAATAAATATGCTTGATATAATCTTTTATTCACATTGGAATCGAAACTGGGAATCGTAAAGAATCAGAATCGATAAGCGGAATCGGAATTTACAAAATTCTAACGATACCCAGCCCTATTCTGGAAGCTTCTAAACCTTTATGAATGTATAACTTATAGGGTGTGCTCAATGTGAAGCAGCGCTGCACAGATCGGTGTGTGACATGAATGTACCAAGAGAGTGATTCAAAAGTGTACGGAGTCATGATCTCAGAGTGAACCCATGAAACCTGGGTGTCTACCATTTTAACTGATCCCATGTCTGTTTTATATGTTTGTTAATGCAGTTCAAATTAATCAACTGTGTTTGTCCTGATTAGGGTTTAGTAGACTGCAACTAAGTTAAGGTTAAGTAAACAATTTATGTGTCATTTAACAACATATAATTTACCACAAATTTTATAAACGGGTTTCCCTAATTTGAAAGCCGACATTAAAATGAAAATTTGACTGAGAAACTCTCTGCGTCTTCTCTTTACTGATGTTACTAAAACAAGTAGATATTTTCTAAATTTTATATATTGTAAGTGTATAAATTATGTGTGAAAATTCCCTGACGGTGGGATCTCTGTATAGGATAGGTGATTGTTGTAGTATTTCTTAAAAAAAAAAAAAAAACAAAAAAAAAAAACATTAAACTAAAAATGATTAAAGTGTCGGTCACATGATATCTCCCTTTAATCCTTCGGGTGAGATCTGTCTGTCTTGGCTTCACTTAATTCACTCCTCTACAGCTGCCTAACTTTGAGCTTTTTAAATGAGCCTTTTGATACACCGGCTGATATTTCTCATTCAGCATGTGAAGCATGTGTCACATCTAAAGACTTTTCCTGTTTGTAATGATCAGCTATAGCACTTGAGAGCAGCCTGTAAAGGAACATCCCATTGGTTTTGCTTACTGAATGAGTACGACCCTTCACTAATCTAATACAGACTTTTTCATGGGTAATAGGTGTAATATTCCTTTATGAAGACATGAGAATAGTTGGTTGCATGAATTCACAAATTTGAAAAAGGATAAAATAGGAATCGGTATGTGTTGAATGGTGTTCATTAAGATCATGAATAATGTGTAAATCAGTAATGTTCTTCTGCTGTTTGCATGTGTTCGAAATATTTCTCTACTCACAATGTGTATTATATGTACAAAAAATATTTCTACATCACTTATGTTGTGTGTTTGTGTTTGTCTTATGATTCTCTGTTCATTTCTTCTTCAGGTGCACCTGGTGTTGGTACAAATGACACATCAGACTTTGTGATGGAGGGAGATTCAGTCTGTCTAAACACTGGTTTTAAAATTAACCAAGTAGAAGAGATTGGGTGGTATTTTAATAACACTCGCATTGCTCGATTAACTGGAGATCCCAGTAAGATCTGTACAGATGTTCAGTGTAGTAAAGGTGTTGAGAGATTCATAGACAGACTGAAGTTGGATCATCAGACTGGATCTCTGAACATCACTAACATGAGAACCACAGACTCTGGAGAATATAAACTAGCGATAATCACTGAGAACAACATCACTCCAAAGATCTACAGAATTGCTGTTCATGGTGAGTAATTTAATAAATGTTAGTAAGCAGGTTATATATGTTTTAAGTGCATCATTTATGTTTTTCACTTCCATATATACTTCCATATATTATATAGATAATTTCTTTAAAACGCATTGATTGTTAATTTGGAATGTGTAGATTTGTATTTGTGGATTAGGAAGGGCATCCGGCGTAAAACATGCCAGATCGGCTTTGCGGATCACTCTGCTGTGGCGACCCATGATAGTGGGAGCAAGCAGAAGAAGAGAGAGAGATGTATTTATGGATTGATTAAGTTGTTAGTTTTAACAGTTAGATTTGCAGTTGTGCTTTGAAACAATGACAGTTTATCATCATAGAATCTCTCATCAGCTTGTCTTAGTTAAGTATTTATTGTAAAATCAGTATGTAAAATCTGTTTTGTAAGTGTAAAACTTGGAAAAATGTTGTTTAACAGATTTAAACTTAAGAAAGGGCTTGCACAATTGCATTCATGTTTAAAGTCCTCTCAGGTTATGCAGGTGTTTTTTTTTTGGTTCATCAGCAGAGATAATGCAGCAGCTGTTGGTTTGTGTTTCAGGTGATCCTGCTGCTCAACGAGATGAAAAGTCTGTAGTAGAGGGAAAATCTGTCACTTTAGATCCTCGTGTGACAAAAAACCCAGATAATTCAATGGTGTGGTATTTTAATGACATTCTCATCGCTGAAATCACTGGAGATCAGAGTGAGATCTGTACAGATGATCAGTGTAAAGAAAGATTCAGAGACAGACTAAAACTGGATCATCAGACTGGATCTCTGAACATCACAAACATCAGAATCACAGACTCTGGAGATTATAAACTCAAGATCAACATCAGCATCAGCAGCACATTCAGTATCACCAGAGAGAAGAGATTCAGTGTTTCTATCACTGGTAAGTAACTGAGTCATTTAATGCATTTTTCTTTTGGCATTAAAAACAAAAATTACAACCTAATATGTGTTAGGTTGTGGACCGTTTAAATCAATAATAAATAATATCAGCCATTTATCAATTAAACCAATATCATGCAACTGATGTGATGTGTGACCAGGTGTGGTGTACCATACTCGGAATTTGTGCTTTGTATTTAACCCATCCAAGTCCACACACACACACACACACACACCATGAACACACCCTGAGCAGTAAACAAAATTTTAAGATATTGTCAAATATTGGATTTATTATCATTCACTCTCTAGTAATAATGACTGTCTGTCTTTAGCTGTTCCAGATTCAGGTTTGTCTGCAGCTGCTGTAGCAGGAGTTGTTGTTGTTGCTGTTCTGCTGGTTGCTGCTGTTGCTGCTGGTGTGGTTTACCGTAACCGCAGGAGCCGTACAGTATTATAACAGATTGTAAGTATTACATACAGCTGATTTAACAAGATATCATTTTATGATTTCAATAAGATGATATGATTTCATTGTAACAACACAGAAGCAGATATTTACTACTGAGACAATGTCAAAACAATCAAAAATACAAAAGAACTCCCAAATAAACTAAGTAACAGTTACTATGACAACAAAAAAGTGCAACTTTTGTCACAGAGCAATTGTCTTATTAGAAAACACCAATAGATCAGTTCAGAGAATTCTAGATGTGATATTTAAATAACAATAGGTCAAGTTTATAATAATGAAAATGTCCATTTGATGCAGTTTAAGACATTGTATTAAAACAGTAGTTCACTTCCAGAACAAAAAATTACAGATAATGTACTCACCCCATTGTCATCCAAGATGTTCATGCCTTTCTTTCTGCAGTCATAAAGAAATTGTTTTTTTTTTGTTTTTTTCTTTTGGATAATTCCATTTCAGGAATTATCTCCATATAGTGGACTTCTATAATGTCCACAAGTTTGAATGTCCAAAATGCAGATTTAATGCAGCTTCAAAGGGCTCTAAACAATCTCAGCTGAGGAAGAAGGGTATTATCTAGCACAGTGCTCAGTCATTTTCTAAAATAAATAAATAAATAAATAAATAAAAACAAATTATATACTTTTTAACCTCAAATGCATGTCTTGTCTAGCTCTGCCATAGGCATGCGTACTCTGTGTAATCTCATTTCATTTTCTTCTCCAACTTTAAAATTGATCTACATCTGCGTTTTACCTTTTTTTTTTTTTTGTTAAGGGAGTTTTTGCATGTTCACTTCCACAAAGTATTGTAGGATGATATTTCTAGGTTTAGGAATCAGTTTGAACATTAAAAAAAAAAAAGTCCATTTCCACAATAAAAATTGACAGATAATGTACTCACCCCCTTGTCTTCCAAGATGTTCATGTCTGTCGTAAAGAAATTGTTTTTTGAGGAAAACATTTCAGGATTTTTTTCTCCATATTTAATGAAAATAGCCGATTGCTTTGCGAGATTTCACTAGAAGAGCCTTCTTCCTCGATTTACAACTGCATTTGGGATCGTTTGAAGCCGCATTTTAATTGCATTTTGGAAGTTCAAACTCAGGGCACCATGACAGTCCATTAAAAAAATCCTGAAATATTTTCCTCAAAAAACATAATTTCTTTACGGCTGAAGAAAGAAAGACATTAACATCTTGGATGACAAGGGGGTCAGTACATTATCTGTAATTTTTTTGCTCTGGAAGTGGACTTCTCCATTAAAGTCCCCATGAAATAAATTTTTTTTTTTTTTTTTGGTTGGCTTTTAGTATAAATATGTTACGGTTATCTGTAAGGTAGTGTCCTCCAAAACAATGACAAAATTTGCGTTTACAAGATATAAGCATTCAAACCTTACAGTCTCTCACTTCCGCCAATATGGATCAACGATTATGCTGACATCACGCTGCACTTCAGCTTCTCATCAGACTTTCTGTCTAAACAAATGTGCTCTAGAATCTGAAACGTCCCGCCCCTCCACTATAAGCAGGCACTGAAGCTGCAGCTGAGATCGGTCACTTGTTTACAGTGTTAATATTTTCTGTACTGTGAATGGCATGTTACAGTCTATTATATTAATATATTAATTATATTAGTACTTTAATACATTTAAAATAATTTGAATACAAATACTAATTTACAACATCCAGCAGCACAATGAACTGTTTTGGACAGTTAAATGGGCTAAATGTTGATTGCTGACACCTCCTTGAACACTCAAGTTTATGTCAGCTTTTACATTAAAAATAAGATGGAAAGATAAAAACAAAATAATAGTTTCAATGGATCTAGTATTTGCATCTGTTTAATGTTTCTTTGTTGGAATGGAATTGCTAGATGGCACTGTCCCAAAAAATAGGGTCCCAGAAATGTGGTCCTAGAACTGCAGCCTCCAGTATTGCAGGAACATAGTATTGGGGTTGTTTTTGTTCAGACCAAAGTGAAAAGTGACCCATGTTTTTACCCTGCAAACATGCAGAGCTGTAAATGTGAACTGGTGGATAATTAAGAAGATAATTCATCATAAAAATGTAAACACTAACATGTATTTATGTTTTTTAAATTAATATAATAATTTATTGATAATAATTGTTTCAATTAATATAAGTAATACTTTTTTCTTAAAAATTGGTACTTTAAAGAAATGTGAAGTGTATCACTTTATAAAACCTTTTGTTTTTGTGACAAATCTGAACTGTAAATCTGTTTTTACAGTAGTTTACAGTCATTTTACAGTTTAATATTTAACCATAGACATTGCCTTACCCTGCTCATATGGTATTAATTTTATTTGTGCAGGTCTTAAAAAAAGTCTTAAATTTGAGCTTAAAAATCCTGCAGCAACCATGAACATGGCTGTCTTCTAGATCTTAACCCGTGTAAGGGTTTGAAGCTTCTTCCTAGTTTCTTCCAAAGTTCTCCATAGCTTCTGCATAGCTTCTCCCGTAGGGAAAGTAAGACTGTCTGTAAGACAGAACGTTATACCTAAAGACAAATGGCTAGAAACAATAGATACTGTCAGGACCTCCCGCTGGAGATCCTGCAATCTACAAAAAGTTCCTGAGAAATGCTGTTACTTTGTTATTCTAAATGTTTGGACCATTTGGTTCACACCATTACAGAGACAGTTCCTGTTGATTGCATTTGGGGCACAGTCACAATGTAATGCATCTGTCTAAAATTACATATAATCTTTCAGTACACTAGAGCTACAGCTTAAACCTGTGTGCATTAATTTAAATTATAGCTGCAATCAGCATTTATCAGGGGTCAAGTGCCTTTAAAGCAATGGCTGAAAAATAAAAGTAATGTTTTCTTTAGCAAGCAACTACTTACATCATTGAGAGAAAAGACTATTTACAGCCAACATGCAGTTTACAAAAGAAATGTATGTGTTTTAGTGCTTTTTAACAGTTATTGAGGTTGTTCCAGTAATCTAGGACTAATTCACAAAATTTTGCTTTTGAAATCTCCAATATTTGACGAACAATTTGCTTAGAATGAGGAGTTCTTTTATTATTATTATTATTATTTTATTATTTTTTTTTTTCTCAAAGGCCTCTAGGGGTGTCATTTAATTCAATCTGCCTCCTTGTCTGATAGCTGCTTAAAACAATGGCTGACAGCAGATGTGGTTTCAAAGGTACACAAAAGTCCTCAAATGTAGTCTTGGCATTTTTATATTTTTCCAGGTTATAGTGCCACAAAGTGGCTAGTCACTGTGTCTTTTTTCATGCAAACACAGAATGAGCTACATATGTGTGCTGAGTTTGATGAAAATATCTAATCACAAGCTACAGATATTTTAATAAAAGTGGCTCCATCCACTTTTAAGTTGTAGTGCCCCTTAGCGACCAAGATGTGAAATTACATCTTTTTAGATCATGATTGACAGTTGGAATCCACAGAATCTTTCTGCATGGGTGTTTGGTTTTGATCAGGCCAAAAATCTAGGACTAGTCTGCAAAAGTGTGTGTGTGTGTGTGTGTGTGTGTGTGTATTGGGTGTGTGTGTGTGTGGGTGTGTGTGTGTGTGGTGGGTGTGTGTGTGTGGGTGTGTGTGTGTGGGTGTGTATTATTGTGGGTGTGTGTGTGGGTGTGGGTGTGGGTGTGGGTGTATAAGTATATATACCAATTTTTACCAAAATTTCACCGGTCCAATCCACTGCGGCACATTTTTGTTCATTATGATTTTTTCACATTGATATTGGAACGTACAAGGCCCGGTTAATTTAATGGTTTAGCTGCAAATACATTGAAAATATGGAAACATTTGTTTTTTTTGCTGAAGGAGAGCGATAAGTGAAACTGTTATTAAAACTGTTATTAGTATTAATAGCATTTATTAATACCGAATTGGGCCTCCGCTGTCACTGTTTTAGTACATGAATCCACATTAAGCATTTTAGAATGTTCCAAATCGTGCCTTAAACTATAAGCAATTAAATGGCCTACTTCAGTCAAAGTTCAATATAAAAACTCATGAACCACTCCATTGTGAACATACTGAGCTGATTAAACATGAAGGCTTTGTCCGAACACAACTGGTTTTGCGAGCGAACACAAGTTTTGAGAGGGAACACAAAAATCTTTGCGAGAGAACACACAAAAAAAAATTTCCTCTCACCCTGAATTTTTTCCACCCACCCCAAGTTTTTTCCCCACCGCCATGTCCCTTAACGGGCTCCATACAATGCAGCATTAAAACCTAAACAGTACAATCAGAAAACATAATGTAATAAAAATGGTAAGGGTGAATTTATTATTCCACGTACATGTGAGGTTAATGTGTGTACTGGGCTACTTTTTATTTATGGTAGCTATCACTGTGTTATGAAATCAGTTGTGCCAGACAATTTTGGACATTTGTACACTGATGCATAAAAAAATACTACCTGTCTGACATTGGCATGTGTTTTTCAGGTGAAAAGTTGTGCAGAACTGAAGGAAGAAACCTTAAATATGGTGCCAGAAGGATGCTGCACAAGACAAAACCTTCAAAACATGTCACATTAATCAAACATTGTGGTGTCAATACTAGATAAGTTACAATGCAAATCAGAAATCAGAGCGCTTCTCTCTTTTTCTTTTTTTTTTTACATACTGACTTTTACATTGTATTTATCTGTAATGTTAAGTGTGATGACATGCTCTTGATGTGTATTAGATTTATATCTTCTAAAGCAAAACCAGCTAAAAGCCATCTTGGTCAAAAATGAGATAATGATACTGCTGATAATGTTAATGCTCTTGACACATATTATACGTCCATCAAATACTTTTACTTCAAACTCGCTAAAATAAATTCCAGCCTCAGCCCAATCAGAAGTACAGGTACTTACATAGAAACCTATACAACTGAGCCTGATAAAAATGCATTTTTTAAAGAAAGACTTCAGATGGATTTAGCTGGTTTTGCATCTGAACTCTTCATATATATGTATATATGTATATGTGTATATATGTATATATGTATATGTGTATATATGTGTATATATGTGTTGTGTATATATGTGTATATGTCTTATCTGACAACCTGTGGGGAAGTCAAAAGGATGGGCCTGTAGGATAAGACGTGAACAATAGGGGGGTATAGGCAGGAAGTAAGGATGCTGACACCCCAGAAGGATGTCAGGGCCCTAAAACTATAAAGATTGGGATCTTGAGAGTGTGACACTGCAATTGTTTATCTGATGTTTATCTGTTTCCTACTACGAGTGGTAGAGTTGGGGTACTCGGACTCAAGTCCAGTCTCGAGTACAGTTTTTAGGCGACTCAGACAGTTGACAGAAATGTCACTGACTTGATGCATTATCACGAAAGTGATATTAAGTATTTGCATGTGTTTTTAAGTCTTGTCCAGTAGCTAGTTGAAAGCCGACGGATTTATGTGCATGCACACTCAAAGCGCGCTCACAGAACGCGCCTCTCAGTCAGTGTACGAATGTCGAGTTCTCTTTCGCTTCTAATAGGGTCTGTTATTGCTACACACATGCTCGTATTGGAGACTATGTAAATGAGGTCGGTTTTGTCTTAAGTAAACCTGAACAGCTGGGAGAAATACTGAATGATGCGTCAAAATATTTGAAATGTGCGTCAGATCTTAAAGCGACAGCAGCGTAAACCTGCACGTCAAACAATATTTTAAACAACAAAAGAAATCACTCACTGTTCTTGAATGAATCACTTCACACACGTGACCTCTTCGCACTTTGCGTTCCTATAATACAGCTCACAGTTGACTGTGGAATATTTAGGAACGAGGAAATTTCAGGACTGGATTGTATTTTAAATTTTACATTCTTTTGGATTTTTATAATTTTGTATTGTTGTTAAAAATAAAAATGTTATTTTTTCTCAATAAAAGCTGTATATTTAATTTGTTTGGATGGATGTCCATTTTGTTGTCTATTAGATGTGTAAAAGTAGACATTGAAGATTAGTCTATTCTTGGGCTATAGTTAGACGTCTATTACATTTTCACTGACAGCCCAAATTCAGTCTTGTTTTACCCTAAACCATGGGCGTCGGAACCATTGAAAGTGGGTGGGACAGGACCCACCCACTTTTGAAGACCAATGCTATCGGACCCACCCACTTTTACTCTAATTCGGCGAATATGTCTGCGCACTTTTTAGAGCGCCGTCAGTCAAATCCATTCCACATGACAAATTCGCTAATAGATTAAGCTCCATGCTCATACGTATAAACAGGCAGCATCTGGGGTGGAGGAGTGGATGGAGTGGGAGTGGGAGTGGGCGCGGGCGCAATCATCAAACATATTTCAAAGGAAGCGCGGACTGTCTTTACTGTCTTTACAGGTGTGTTTAGGGAATATTCGCGCCTGCTGTACTCCTGTAACACAGCAAAGTAAATGAAGCATCTGAGTGTATCTGCTACCCAATACTTTATTCAAACTTTTGGATTATTTCCTTCATTTTTATTTTTATTGAAAACAAATGCCTTTCCGATGTAAAATGAGATGTGAAAAGGCAGAATAATTTTAACAATAGCCGGATGCGAACTTGGGTTGTTTGCGTCGAAAACACTACTCGCTTTACCGCTTACGCCACTGGAAATGTGTTTAAACAGCCGTCTTTTGTAATGTTGTCACATCAGGTGGCACAGATAATATACATCATAAAAGGCACCACACTACAGAAAATGGCATATACTCTAGTAAATTTTTTGGGGGGAGGACCCACCCACATTTATTTTGCTTCCGACGCCCATGCCCTAACCCATATTCACTGTCTATTAGATGTATACATGTAGTCTTTCAAAAGTGGTCTGATGTCTAGTCTATTCTTGGGCTATGGTTATATGTCTATTAAATTTTCACTGACAGCCCAAATTTTGCCTTGTTTTAGCCTAGACGTCTGGGCTGTGTTTGAACAGCTAATAGACGTCTTTTAAACGCAAAATTGTTTACTGGGATGATATGACATGTTCTAGGGTTGGAGCTAAACTCCAATAAACTCCAATAGGGCGAAGGCCCTATTGATCCCCTAGGGATTATTATTATTAGGGCCCGAGCCCAAAAGGGCGAAGGCCCTATTGTTTTTCGAAGGATTATTATTATTAGGGCCCGAGCCCTAAAAGGGGCGAAGGCCCTATTGATCCCCTAAGGATTATTCTTTTTTTTTTTTTTCGACTATATACTGAATATGCTAAATTGCGAGCGGATTTTGAATATTTTGAACGGTGTTGATATGGCAATTTATTAAAGTAAGAGTAAAGAAATAACAGTAATTTTCTAATATCTTTAAAGTGCATTATTCTAACTCTTCAAACCTTTTTTACATATGAAGAATAAGTCATTCTTAGGAAACATGTTTAATTTCAAAATGCTATCTAGCTCAGAGGCCCAGAAAACATGAAAGATATTATATATCATAACTTAGCAGATGAAGACTGTAATACCAGGGGTGACCACCAGATGGAGTCTCAGGATAAGGGATCTTTTTAACTCCTTTTTTGCTCATTCTCAGTGTTTAGGAAAGAAAAATAATTCAATCGAATCAGTTGACTTGTACTGTAAGAATACTTTTACATAATTATATAATGCCTAAAAAAAAATATGCTTACGCTTTCTTACTGATAGGATAAGAAATCTTTAAAGTCTGATAATTTACCGCTCAGTTCAATTAATTAGAATAAGAAACAAATACATAAAATAAGTTAATATGTACTTTACTGGTAATATATTTGTATAATTATTTCACAAATGCTTATAGATCATTAAAATAACATTTAAAAATGGTTGTTCATAAAAAGTTAATAGATTCTATATAATTATTGTTCATGTTAACTTATATAAATATATTAGTTAACATGAACAATCATTATATAACATTTATTAATGGTAACAAATGATATTGCATGGTAAAGTCTTGCCAAAGATATATGGTTCTTTCCCGGTGTGTGTGTTGATCTTATAGTGTAACCCATTGCTGTATCCCCTAAATCCAAACTGCCAGAGGGTTACTGTAAATGCATGTGTCCACTGGGCCCGTCAAGATTACGTTTACCATTGTAACGTAATCTTGCAGTAGATAAAAAACACTAGACAAGTTCAAATACCAAAGAATTGTGTATGAACTTGATTTGCAACAGTACCACAATACAGTACAGGTAATAATAATAATAATAATAATAATAATAATAATAATAATTTAGCATCCTCTGCATATTTGGCCAAATTTAAATTTTCTTGGTCTCCTGACACAAGACTATATCTCTAGGCAGTCATTTCTCAGTTCTGCAAAAATGCAGTACACATAGGCCTACTGTAAAAAAAAAAAAGGTTTCAGATCAAAATTTGACATTCACATGTTTGAGGCTGTACATATAGAGTAGTGAAATTTCCATAATCTGATGTACTGGTGCTGTATACTGTAAATGTACTGTATGTGCAAGTATAAATTCCTGTGTTGATTCGTTCAGTTCTCTCTCCATTGTTAGAATGCTGGCATGTCATCAGTTTTGCTAATGTTTAACATAGTTTAACTCATTGTTAAACTTTTTGAGAAATATGTCTTCGTTTTGAGAACTGAATGAATGGTTAGGGAAAATGTGCCAACTAAAATCAGTTACAATCAAGAAAACTGCAATACGTCTAGATTCTTACCTTTGCTATCAGTTTACGTGATCGGCATCTTCTTATTGATTTTATGTTATTGTTTCGTAAGATTTGGCCTAAAGGCCTGTATCCATGATGAAAGTGAAGCGAGCGGTCGGATCATTGACCGGACGGGATTAGATTTCTCAAAGGACGAGTTAGCCGGGAAGCAGTAATTATTATCTGATTTACGAACAAATGAAAAAACAATGAACTGGGCTGCGCTTTGTCTCAAAAAGAACCGGTTCATAAGAAGTCATTGGTTAATGAAGCCGACTACATTGGACGTGCTGCGTGCGTGTGCAACCATTTAGCAGTCAATGCTACTGCTAAAAAGTAGCATATGAAACACTGCTTACATTTAGATTTTATTCTGTGATAATTCTGGGGTGGCAGAGCTTTTTTTTAGGGTGGCAGTTGCCACCCTGTGCCACCCCGGTAGATCCGCTCCTGAAACCAGGGGTCACCCAGCTTGTTCCTGGAGGGCCGGTGTCCTGCAGAGTTTACCTCCAACTGCCTGAAATTTTCAAGTATACCTAAGACCTTGATTAGCTGGTTCAAGTGGGTGACCCCTGCTGCAAACAGCTTCAGTGGAGTTTTTGAGAGCGCTTGAACTCTGGTTAGACTGAATGAAAATGTTCTTTGATAATGTGAATGTTCTTTGCTCTCTTTCTGTAAGTGTTATAACTAGTAATTTGCAATGTTTTTATTAAATTCACATTAAATACAAAGTCAGTCGTATTAAAAATATTTTATGGCATAAAACCCATATCTGGTACTTAAGTAAAAAGACGGGTTTTTATGCGTAGTTAATATATTACACAGTATTATGCTACTTTGCCCATTGCCCATTATAGATCAACTAATTATAGATCATTATAGATCAACTACATAATCTTCATAGGTGCAAAATCGAGATATTTTAAGACATAGTTAACACATTTGGGAGTATTTCGAAGAAAAAGGGGAAAAAAAGAATTAGAACGTAAGCCTATCAGTCCTCATCCATGCCTCCAAGATGTTTTAGTACTTTTTGTTAATAAATATTTGTATTAGTTCTGTTTTATTGTTGTTGTGCAACAAAGCTTTGTCGTATTATACGTTTACATACTGATTTGAAGATTTATTCACAGTGACATTCCTATTTCACTACTAGTAATTTTGTTTGGTTTATAATGAACTAATTTCTTCTCCAGGTGTTTTTAGTGTTGGCACTGATGGACTGTCAGCATGTGTGATGGATGGAGATTCAGTCACTCTACACACTAATGTTGAAACAAAACAACAAGAAGATATAAAATGGTATTTTTATGACACTAGAATAGCTCAAATCAATGGAGATCTCAGTTTTATCTGTACAGATGTTCAGTGTAATAATGGTACTGAGAGATTCAGAGACAGACTGAAGCTGGACAATAAAACTGGAATGATTACAATCAGAGACATCAGATCCACAGACACTGGACTTTATGAATTAAAGATTATCGGCAACAGAAGCAGCAGCAAAAATATCTTTAATGTTACTGTTCATGGTGAGTCATTTAATGAATTAACTTTGTTTAAAAACAAGTTAAAATCGCATTGTTAATGGTTTTCCTATCATCTGTTTGAATGAAGAATTGATGTAAATAAAATGTTTATACAGTGTGTATAATACAGCGATACATGTTGCTTTCAGGTTTTATGTATTAGCATATATATCATTCAATCAGCTGTTGTTTGTGTTTCAGGTGTTTCTACAGCTCAACGAGATGAAATGCAGAGAAAGTCGGTGAAGGAAAAAGAATCCGTTACTTTAAATCCTGGTGTAATGAAAAACCCAACTGATTTGATGACGTGGCATTTTAATGACATTTGCATCGCTGAAATCAATGAAGAACCTGGAGAGATCTGTACAGATATTCAGTGTAAAGATGGCGATGAGAGGTTCAGAGACAGACTGAAGCTGGATCATCAGACAGGATCTCTGACCATCACAAACACCACAATCACAGACTCCGGAGTTTATCAACTACAAATCATCAGCAGAAGTTTCAGCATAATTAGGAGCTTCAGTGTTACCGTCACTGGTGAGTATCATTTGGTTTAGTCCCTTGGAGTAATTTTAAAATAGTTTAGCATTTTTTTTCAAATCAACCCAGAATTTTTGTGTGTTTGAAAAAGTGAGCTTTGACTCAGTATCAAATGGAGTGGAACATTTCTGGAAACTTCTAAAACAGTTTCTAGAATGTTTCTGAAATTTACCAGAAAACATACACCTGTTTGCAGTCCTAGTATTACACTATAATTGAGATCCTCACCTTCATGTCAAGTGACACAACTAAAACACGCTCTTCACAAGAGTAATGTTAAAATTAAAATGAGTCTTTTTCTGACAGTTCAGTGATGTGGTGCTGTTTTAGCTGCTGCTCTTCAAAACCTACCAGATCCCATCGTTTGTGAGTTAAATCAATATTAGCTGATGACTAAAGCAGTAAAAGTGTAAATACTTGAACACATTAGTAAGAATCACTGCTAAAAATAGCTGCTCTTTAGTAATATCACCATTTTTATATAGCACTTTTAACAATACAGATTAGTAATGACGCTTTCTCTTTAGCTTTTTCAGATTCAGGTCTGTCTTCGGCTGCTGTAGCAGGAATATGTGCTGCTGCTGGTGGTGTCCTGCTGCTGCTGGTGGCTATAACTCTTTCTTTACTGTACTGTCCAGTAGTAAGGAAATGTAAGTATTAAATTTAGCAATGGGAAGTCTTATTCTTAATCACAAAACTGGTTCTTTCAGACAGTTTGTTTCCGTAACCTGGTTCAAAAATGATTCACCAGTTCGTTTACAGTACGTCAATACTACGGATGTACCAATCATGTTTTTTTTGTTTGTTTGTTTGTTTTTTTTGTTTTTTGCACCCCAGATTTATGTCATTTAATATCAATTTCATCCTGATTTCATTAATGTATTTTGCATTGGGTGCACACTTACAAGTACACAAGTACATTTAAGTTTTTATAATGAATCCAGTATATATGCATATATATTGTATAAAGGAAAAAGTAACTGTAATCTGATAATGAGAATTATCAAATGTTATATACTCTAATTACGAGTACTTGATTTTTGGAATCTGATTACCTAATCCAAATTACATGTAATCAGGTACTACCCAGATCTGATTGCACATAAAGTTAAATTAACAAGATGGAAATTGTATGTAAATATTTTTTGAGATTACTCTAATTAATCAAAGTAATGTGTGTTTAATGAGTTTGTTATTGTTGTTCAAACAGACACTAGGACGGAACACAGTGATCAGGTAAGATACTATGAGCACTGAATCAGTTTGCCTACAAAAAAAAAAAAAAAAAAAATCGGATTTAGATCTGCAAGTTAGCAACATGTTTGTGTGATTTATGTGGTTTGACTCAGAAATCATTACATTGAAAGACCAATAATAACTGACATGGGGACAGCGCTATACTTACTGTTTTACGTTATAATAAACAATAGTGTGGATACATTGTATATTATAACAAGTATAGTTTAAATCACCATACATTTGACCAATATCAAAACAATTACACTTTCACTTACTTTTTTTAACCTTCTGTGAATCTGTTTTCTTACAGGCGAATGCTGTGTCACCTATTCAGAGTGACAGTCCACTGGTGAATGCTGTTAGTGAGACGCCCTCCAATCACACAAATGCTCTAGTGATGAACACTACCGATAACTTGTCCTCTAATCACACTGAGATTGAACCTGCAGCTGCCAGTAAGATGTAACATTATTCATTATTTTGATTCACTGAAATGGAAAGTGAAGAGAGGATAAGGAACAGAGAGATTTTCTCATTTCCGATC
Organism: Labeo catla; assembly: GCA_012976165.1. Classification (NCBI taxonomy): domain Eukaryota; kingdom Metazoa; phylum Chordata; class Actinopteri; order Cypriniformes; family Cyprinidae; genus Labeo; species Labeo catla. Next base: position 66,606 of record VONZ01001534.1, read on the forward strand.
CTCTGTTCATGATAAGACAATTAATCACAATTATTGCTCAGAGAAATAGTGTCATCATACTAAGATTTTAAGAGTAGGTATTAATACCTAAATTAATACCTAATACCTGAAATTTTACCTCAACACTAGGTTCAACACCATGGCAAGAACTAATTTGGTGTCTATTTAATAACTAATTTGTATCCTCATAAGTGGTCGGTTATGTCTTAAAGGTGACATATAATGGATATAATGACATAACATATAATGAACTGGTGCATCTACCAACCCAGAAAATGTGAAAAAGAATAGCCCAGTATTTTTTTTTTTCTTGGTAAGCCTTTCTCTACAAGCTTGTGAAACGATGAGCCACTCGGGCTACGTCTACATTAATCCGGATACATTTGAAAACTGAGTTTTCGTTTTAAAACGCTCTCCGTCCACACTAGCATTTTGAAGCATTTTCCAAAAGTTTTTCACCCACACTGAAACATAGGAAAACGTTAAATTCGCCATAATGCGCATGCGTAAAAACTCACTGAGATGATGCAGACGGAAGAGACATAAAACGTTTTCACACAATTCTTGGCAGGATAATTTTATTTATGGAAATATCTCATCATTCACTAATGCGTCCATGTCGCGTGCTCTCGTGTTTGATCTAAAAAGCAGCTGCGCTCACGTTTAGTTGCAGGAGTCAGGACAGCAACTGAGTACATTTTCTGTCATCTTATTAGGACTGTAATATGAAGAGTGTACAAATATATCTTTAGCAGCAGTGTGAAAGTGAATAGCACATAACAGCCACAATTACCGGTATAAACATGGATATCTATTGGTAAAATATGCATCACATGACTAAACATGTGTCATCATTTTCAAAAGCCTCCGTTTTCACAGTCCCAGTGTTGCCAACCTAGCAATTTTGTTGCTAAATTTAGCAACTTTTCAGACTACCCTAGCAACTTTTTCTTCCAACAGCACCTAGCAATAAATTTAGCCATTTTTAAAATTTATTTGGCAACTTTTAGCAACTTTTGATAAGTGACTTAGACAATAAAAAAGGCACACATTTTTCATCCAAATTACACAAAAAGAGGAAACCAAAGATGCCTAGCAGTACACATATCACATTAATTAAGTTTGCTGCTCTTTGCAATTGTTCAATTTAATAATAATAATAATTGTTTATTTATGATACACTTTGTTAGTAGCTTGTACCTGTGATTGTTCAGTTAATACACTGTATATAAAAAAAAAGGAAAATATACTACTAATTTTCCAGGACATTATCCATTATCCATTGGAACCCTATACCCTGAAAACACCATGCATAATTTAAAATGCATGTAAAAACAAACAAACAAACAAAAAAAAAATACAAAAATTATTTCATATTAATATAGTAGATTGTGCCCTATTTTACAGATTTTTCTTAGAGTGTAGCAAACTAACTAACTACTAATACACTGCTTAAAGCAGAATTATTGAGAACTTGTAGTATTATTAGTTTACTACTTGAAGAAAAAATTGTAATCATTCAAAAATATGTAAGTGTTCAATAATTCAGTGTATTTAAAAATAGTTATTTATATGTTGACATTATATTATGCATATTATTTTACTTTTTTTTTGTTGATGTTGAGATTTGATGTTGTGACAACTTTGCGTCGTGATGTCACAATATCATTTAGCAACTTTTAGCAACAAATCGACCTTCCTTTAGCAACTTTATCTGAAAATTAGTTGGCAACACTGCACAGTCCACACTGCAACACGACAACGGCGTTTTCAAAATTATCCACTTTGGAGAGCGTTTTCAAAAAGCTCCGTTTTCCATGACCAAAAATGCCGTTTCAGTGTGGATGGAAGGCCAAAACGGAGAGAAAAAGATGCGTTTTCAAATGAAAACGTATTAGTGTGGACATAGCCTCAGATTTCACATTTCACACGCATGTTTCCACCTATGGAGCTGCCATTGTGTTTTCGCAAGCAACGATGGTGTACCATTTCTAATGTTATGGCGACTGTTCAAGCAAAGCGTGCTAACTGTTCTGTCATTAGGTGCACTGACACGCACAGAACATTATTTAGAGTCCCAACCTCAGAGGAAATGAGAGCAGTGGATTTATTGATTTATTTACTGTATATCACACTGCTGGCACACAGATCTAATATAAACATGCAATTTCTTTCCCAGCTGTTTACCTTCACAGACATCACTGACTGTTTCTGTAACTCAAGAGTTTTTAACAAACTTGTGTGTATTTGACAGTTTAAGCGCAATAAGACATGAAAGAGGTACTCGCACATGTCATATTACAGTTGCTTTTTGTGCGCATGCTTCAGATGTGTGCACTCAGAAAAAAAAACATGTTTAACTGATATGGTTTAAAATGCATGATTTCATCGCGATAGACATAAGCAGAGTATCTGACGTATGTGCTATCCACCTTATTTTTCCCATAAGAGTGGGTGCAGCCATTTGTAAATGTTGTGCTTAGCTTCCGGTCTCGTCCACTTCCAGCTATTTAGCTGCACAAAATTCTCATTTTGCTGCTTGATATTGCAAATTGGTGTGTCTTACCATATTATTTTAATGTATTATCTTAATTATGAACACACTGGTTTGTAGTGCAAACTGTTTTATCGTTTACTGCACTTCGATATTCTTTGTTTATTCGTTATTTCCCTATGGTGGATTATGAACCAGACATCTAACACATCACCAGAAAACAGCTTACTTCCACACTGAAAAATAAGGTGGATAAAGGCACAGCCCTATTCTTGAAAAAGGGGCGGGGAGCAGCAGCTCATTTGCATTTAAAGAGCCATGCATAAAAAAAACTGTCTCTCTGCTTCCACTCAAAATGGGCATTTTGTATATTTGTTGTATTTATTTTGCAATTGTTTGTAATTGGTGTGATTTTTCTTATTTTATTACTGTACTTGACTTGATAACATTTGATAATGACAGATTATCTTTGTATAAAGTAGGCTAGCTGCTTTTTCTATAATATCTACATTGAAATTGAGCCATGCTTGAGGATTTAATTTTGCCAAATGAGACCCTAAAGTGCACTAGATTGACTTTTAAGTTTAAAATGGCAAAAAAAAAAAAAAATTACTTGAATACAGTTCAGACTCTATGCCCTTAATGATGTGGCAAATTGTTTTGTGGTATCAAGTATGTGACCCTGGACCACAAAACCAGTCTTAAGTCGCTGGGGTATATTTGTAGCAATATCAAAAAATACATTGTATGGGTCAGAATTATTGATTTTTATTTTATGTGAAAAATCATTATCATATTAAGTGACGATCATGTTCCATGAAGATTTTTTTGTAAAATTCTACTGTAAATATATCAAAAAGTAATTTTTGATTCGTAATATGCAATGTTAAGAACTTCATTTGGACAACTTACTGTCACCGTCCCCCCTGTGGGACGCTTCGCGCTCTTTTTTTTCGTTGTCCTTTTTCTCTAGCAAATATTTTAGAAATCATCATAAATTATATATCATTTGAAAGGTTAGAAGCCCAAGAATCATGCTATGAAAACCATTTTGAAATCGGATATTGTGTTACCATGGAAATGATACTGTAAAATCTTTTGGCGGTCTCCTCCCCCTTAGGAGGAGTGCTGGGGGCAGCCGTGGCCTAATGGTTAGGGAGTCGGGCTTGTAACGAAAGGTTGCGGGTTCGAGTCCCAGGTCCGGCAGGGATTGAAGGTGGGGGGAGTGAATAACCAGCGCCCTCTCCACCCTCAATACCACGACTGAGGTGAGACCCTTGAGGAAGGCACTGCTCCCCGGGCACCGCAGTGATAGCGATATGGCCGCCCACTGCTCCGGGTGTGTGTTCACTACTCACTACTGTGTGTGTGCACTTGGATGGGTTAAATGCAGAGCACAAATTCCGAGTATGGGTCACCATACTTGGCCACATGTCACGTCCTTTCCTTTCCTTTCCTTTCCTTTCCTTTCCTTAGCGGCATTATCAAGTGTCATATTACAAAATGCATTATGGTCTTTTAGAATCCAAACATTTTATAAACTTGACAAGAAACATGTCACTGGAAAGGTCTGAGTCTCAGGATTTCATATTTGGTTATTTTGTGATAGATGTAAAATTGACAGAGAAATTTAGACTTTTGTGACAGAAAAATGCATTTTAAAAATGCTGTTTGCTGATGCTGTTTGTAGTATAACGCCCTAAACAAACTTTTACAGGAACCTCAATTTTTTTCATATCAACTTCAAATTTGGAACATAACTTTTTTAGAAATAAGGCTTCAATTTGATATCAAATTTAGGCTAAAACCTGTTATGTAAAATATGTATTTTATATAAAATCGAATAAAAAATGGCACAGCAGATTTTTTTTAAGTAAATTTAAACTTCTATAACTTATTAATAATTTATTTTTTTTTTAAATAAAAAATTCCACTCCTGCCATAATCTGCTGACTGTCCTCTTTAAAAAGAGACCAATCTTACATCCAAAGTGTTCATGAATTACAACAATTTAAGTTTGGATAGTGCACTTTCATACCTATTTTAAAAAATGGGGGGTGACAGTTAAAGGGTTAAAGGTGATGTATAAATCTCAATTTGGAAAAATTGAACCTTATGACTGGTTTTGTGGTCCATGGTCACATATCGAATTTTTTTTATTTTATTTTATTTTTACCGTATCAAAGTTAGAAACTCCAGTTTTGTGACAAGAACTACATTGTAAGATGCCTTGACCTTCCAGTTATTGTGTTCTGTTTGGAGACATTCACTTATAGCTGCTAGCACTGTCTACTACACGTTTACGTTTACATTTTGCCCAGATGGGCACACAGCTGCAACAGAAATAAACGTAGACAAATGTGCACTTTTCCAAGATGGCTGTAACTCAAACAACAGGTATTTAGTTTTTATATTGAATCTGTACTACTGATGCTGTAAGTGTTGTTTACTTGATATTGATGTTAACTGAAAGACTGATATTATGTTGTTAATGTACCAAGCATTTTGAAAAATCTTAATGGCAGCTTTTTGAATAAGATCAACCATCTTTATACTAGAACACCAAACCAGAGTTAACCAGCTTGAAATTGTTTAGTACAAAGTAGTTGCAACATTTTGCCGAGAGTGTTTGTGTTCCATTTCTGTATGCAAAAATGATTTGGGTTGTGTTTGAATGATGAAATATTATATGAAACACCTAATGCCTTGTTCCTCAGGTGCTACAGCACATCTTTGAAGAGTGATGTGCAGAAAGAAATCACAGTGAAACAATAACATTTAGTCTTTGCGAACAAAACGTGTGATATTTTATGTGTTTAGCTCAGTGCCAAGTTTTCATTTTGTGCATGAACCCTCTGATTCTGTATATCTGTAACTGTGAATATTTGAATATTTTGTTACTTTTTTTTACATTTTATACAACTTTTTATACAACTTTTTTCTGCAATAAATGGCAACAAACATTTGATTAACTGAAGTTTGTTTTTGTTTTTTTCAGAAATAACTGAACTAACTTACACAGAGTTATTAAAGGAATTGTTGTGTGGCTCTGTACAATCTAATCAACTTTCACCTTTAAAATATTTATTTTTTTGAATCTGTCGATTCCTGGTTTTGACACTAGAGGACGTTCCAGTGGTATATTATGCACTGCTTGTAGTACACACACTTTAAATGACATAGGCAGTTTAAAACAAATATTTGATTCTGTATTTACTGTCAGCCATGAGTTTACATTTTTTTTATTATAAACAACTGAAATCAGTACACAAAGTCAAATCGAAGTATGGTAAATTTTTGTTTTGGCCCTGCTGTAAAGTTGGTGAAATGTCACTTACGCCTTTCTGGATCTCACCCCTTGTTATAAGCACTAATATTTGACTGAACAAAAAGAAAAACATGGATGATTTGGTATTTCTGTCCTTACAGTTCAGGATGCCAATCAGTGATAGTGTTGCAAGTAAAGTCAAATCCATAAATGCAGTGCCTTGCAAAAGTATTCATACCCCTTCATTTTTGTCATGTATTATAATATATTTTTCCCACATCAATCTACACTCCATACACCATAATGGCAAAGCAAAAACAGGTTTTTAACATCTTTGCAAATGTATTACAAATAAACAACTTTAATGATTTCATTGCATAAGTATTCATACCCTTATCTGGGACATTTAAAAATTAGTTGAGGAGCGTTCATATTGCTAGTAGGTGTTACTATACTTTGAGCGAAGTAAACCTGTGGCAAATTCAATGTAATGGGTATGATTTGGAAAGGCACACATGCCTTAAAAGCTGTGAAAATACATAGAGCAAAAAATAAGCCCTGAGGTCAAAAAGACTGCATGCAGAGCTCAGAAACAGGATTGCATCAAGCCACACATCTGGGGGAAAAAAATTCTGCTGCATTGAAGGTTCACAGAAGCTGAGCAAACTGAGCAATTGATGGAGAGAGGCATTGGTTAGACTGGTGACCAAGAACCTAATGTTTACTCCAGTATAGCTCCATGATCATGTATGCAGATTGGAGAAACCTACAAAAGGACAAACATCACTGCAACACACCACCAATCTGGGCTTTATAAAAACTCTTTACACTAGCAGAGCTTGTCTACAGGGTCACAGCATGAGTTTGTAAGATCATGGATTTATAGTGATATGCACATGCCCTTGAACATCAAGTTCATGTTTCACAGACACAAAATACATGATGTTTTGTTTGATTGAAGAGATTTTTTTTGTTTGGTGTACAGAAGAGAACTGTTAAAATCATGGGCAGAAATGGAAAAACACCCTTCAACCACACACAGTAAACACAGTCACACTACTGACACCTCAGACACAAAGTCATGAACAGACATCAAACACAGACATACAGCAGCAGACATTTTCTCATGCACAAGATGTTTGTCGACCAAACCGCATTTCACAGAATGAAGCAGCGTTCGACTTTTTTTGCTGAACATTTTACATTTATGGTTTGTAGATATACATGTTGTTTTCTTCTATTTGTTTTTAGACCCCAAAATGAAAATTGTGTCATTTACTCACCATCATGTCATTCCAAACCCTTAGGTTTTTCATTCATCTATATTTGAGTCCATTTAATGAACATTTTCAAGCTTCTAGAAGTATATAAAGTCATGAAAGTAATCCATATGAATTGAGCGGTTTAATGTAAGTCTTGGGAAGAGACATGATTACTTTACGTGACAGATTTAATTATACACTGAAATGTGTACATACAAAAACTCTATATAAAATATGGTTAACTGAAGCTCAAATCTGCATAATTGATGGCTGAGGATGGATGACGCAGGGAGGGTGTAAACTTTTAAAGGTTTTCTGTTTTTATATCACATCATCCATGTAAATTTGTTGTTTTGATTCCTACCAGTCTGAGAACTCAAACATAGCCTCTCAATCTGATGGTGTATCAGGAGCTTCTTAATGAAGGTGATCACACGGCTTTATTTGGGACTTGAAAAAAGGTCTGAAGTTTGGTCATCTCATGACGACAGGTACATAATCCACATTATCTTCCTCCTCGACTTTCTATAATAAAACATGCAGCATAGTACTAAAATTGTTTGCTTTTCAAAAGTTAACACTTTTTTTTATTATTATTATTTTTTAAGTCAAATATTGAAATTATAACATTATATACCTATTATACCTCTAATGGTACCACTATAAACTCTTTTACGGTAAATGAGGTACAAAGGTGTCATTTTTTTGACATGAAACCCAAAAAGATACCATTTAAGAGTGTACCATAAACTACACAGGCCTGTGACTATGCAAAGTATCAGCTAAAAAGCTGACAATTTTGTAAACGCAATAACAGCATCCAGTTATATCCCCAAAGTTAAGTCCTAGCAGAAAAAGTGTTTTGCAGTTCATCATTACAACAATAGGTATACACCGTAAAATCATTATTTTATTATACATAGTATTTAAAGACACCTAATATAAAGTAGGACCTTTAAATATCTGATCTGATTTAATGTGTTTGTCAAATGCTGCAAAAATAATACAAAGAGTAAATTAGAGATTAAACAAAAGAGATTAAAGTTTCTTACCAATTTGCGTGATTTTCTTTTGTAGAACATTGTGTCGGCATACGTGATTTCTTCATCACAAGTCTGAGCTGTTTAAAAGACAATAATAGTAGATTGAAAACAAATAAATCTGTTTCTTCACAACATATAATGCTCAAACATAAACATTGTGTGATGCAATTATTAAAATACAGAAACTGATTAATAGCAATTATGAATTTGGCATTATAATGATTCACATACAAAAAAATCTTAGCTTAGAGTATGTAATAATTAGAACTTTATTTTTGACTTTAATTTTCATTGAAGCTCAACATAAATGCTCATTTAAACACCAGCAGATGGCTGAATCTTCAACTCTTCATCTATTAACTGATTAATATATATTAGAGGTGTTTTTAAAATACTTGTTTAAAAGCAGTAGTTGACACTTACTTTCTTGATCAGCTCTTGTATATTTCCAGATCCAGAAGATCCCAATTACAACTGCAATCAACAAAGATCCAACAGCAGCAACAGAGATCAGAACTTTTACAAGTGAGTCTTGTTTTGAAGAAGAGTGTGGGTCCAGTGCTGTAAGAATAAAGGCAGAAATTAATGTGTCAGTCTGATCTACAACTGATCTACAATCTACAAAAGAGATATCAAATCATAAAACCAGCATCGTACTTGAACATGGCTGAAAAAAATGTGCATCAACACTGTCGTACCTACACATGGGTGACAGAATTTTCTGATGTCCAGATGTGTGGTCTGGTTGCTGATGGGATTGTTGATCACACAGCTGTAGGTGTTTTTATCCTGATATTCCACCTCCAGAGGTAGAGAGAGACTGATGCTGAGATCAGACACACTGATGCTGGACAATAAACTGTTTTCTTTGTACCAGGAGAGAGTCACGTGTCTCACATTCAACACTGAACACAACAATGAACAATTCTGCTGTGATGATGATGATGAACATGAAGAGCTACTGATGATGACAGGAACAGATAGACGAACTGAAAAACATAAGAGGATACCTGGTTAAATCTAGTCATCAATCTTATTTTGGTGTAACTGTGTTGATAGTAAGTGTTTCTGTCATCCCAAACTACAAAATCATCAAAAAAGGAATATTCTGATTTCAGTTCAATACCACTGTCTATGTGTGTGTGTTTGTGTGTTGATGGAGCTTAATGTGTTCTAAATATTCCTCTAATAATACAATAATATTCAAAGGTAATCACAAATGATCTCTACTCACCATAGACAAAAACACTGAATTTTTTTGATGACTGTTTCACTCCACTAATATCTAGTTCATAACATCCAGTATGTTGAGTTGTGATGTTCATGATGGTCAGAGATCCAGTTTGATTGTCCAGTTCGAGTCTGTCTCTGAATCTCCCATCAAGAACATCATCATATTTGTTGAAGGTTTGCTTCCTTTTTTTAATGTGAGCTATCACAGAGTTGTCAGCTCCAAATGTCCACAGTATGTCAACATCTTCATGTGTTTCAGTAACATCAGAATTTAGAGTAACAGAATCTCCTTCCATCACTGACACTGATTGTATTTCATTTGTTGTAGCCCCAAACACACCTGAAAAATATTAACATGAACAAATTAAAGTGCTGGATGGTTTCTAAATCCTAAAATCAGCTGTAGATTAAGATGATTAAATATGAATTGAAAAACATCCAGAGCAACAAAGTGAAAGATGAGACAGATAACCAATAATTTCATCTTTTTTTTAACTTATCAGTACAATCAGTGTGTGAAGTTACATTATTAATTTATTTATTTATTTAAATAAATGCACAATAATTAAAGCTTGAAAGTTTGAATCTGCCCAATAATTTAAAAAGATTATGAAATAAATGAGACACTGAAATCAGTAGAAAAAACAGGCTCACTGAATCACACTTAGGGTTCTCAAACCTTTTGTCCAACAAATTTCCATGACATTTGTAGTTATTTATGATTACAGCTGGAGTAATATATAAAAGTATATGATTGTAATATATTTTTGAGAAATAGCTGATGCAAGAATTTGCATTTGGAATTTTTCAAATAAATATATTTAAATTAACAAAACACACCTAGAATATGAAAGTGGTTCAGAGAAATTTACAGTCACAACAAAAGGCATGGGAATATAAAATTTATATACGAATGAAACAGAGAACTGAAATCAAAGTAAATCTAATAATATTGATTCATCTGATAAATAACAGTAAAAAGCTGAAAGAAAATTGAAATTACACCATAAAAATGCTTTTATAACTTACCTATCAGACTCAAACACAACAAGCAGAACAAAACAAGTGTGTGAAACATTTTCCTTAATGGTTCAGTGAAAAGTCTGATCTAACGTCCGCTGCTGTCGGCTGAAAACTTTCAACCTGTTCATCTGGTGAGTGAATCCTCCCCCAACAGAGGTTGATGTTTCAGTTCACTATAACATTCTCTGAACATGTTCTGAATATACATATATATCTGTCTGTGTGTCTGTCTATCTCTCTATCTATATGAATGTTCATAATGGTGGAAAACATGGACATTTTTTGAAAAGTATAGCTGTCTGACTGTGGTAAATCTGTACAAGTAGAAAAATATTACTCTTGTAATATGAAGAGTATTAATCTAGCCAACTCTAGTGTTTTAAAAATAGTTGTGTGTGTTCAGTTTAGTCAATTGTTGTGCACAAAAATACAAAGTTCAAAAAGTTACAAAGAGTCTGCATCTCACATTACTAGTCTTACTTAAGTTCAGCTTCTGTGTCAAACCGAAAGCTGCTGCGGTCGGTTTTCTTCAGAAACGTGGTTTGCTCTGCTGGGTGGACAAACATCTTGTGCATGAGACAGCTGGCATTTAGAGCATGAAGTTTGTAGGTGAAGGGCTTCCTCCTGCTTTTATGCACAACTCGGACACTTTAACCTGCAACATTGAACCATGACGAGAAAGTGTAATAGAAACACAGTGATCATATTTAAAACCTTTTTTTTTTCACATTTTATAATAAAATAGTTTAATACTGTATATGGAAAGCACTTGGGAAACTCTCAGTTAGGGGCTGTGGGAAATTTGGTATCCAGCCTTAAATTCTGTCTTTTATGTCACAACTATGAAGCAATAAAGACATCTTCTAAAGGTTTAATAGATTTTCACTGGTGATTTATACTTATTACTGTTGAGATTTGGCAAAACCTCTAAGATGGCACCTTTTTTTTGACATCAGTGGGCCAATGCATGTTTATTGTTAGACAATGTACTTTATTCATCTTCGCAACATAAATTAAGATACCGTTGATGAAATCCGAGAGCTTTCTGACCCTGCATAGACAGCAACTGAACTACCACGTTCAAGGCCCAGAAAGGTAGCAAAGACATCCCTAAAATAATCCATGTGACATCTGTGGTTCAACTGTAATATGCTATGAAGCTTTCTGGCTTTCAATGTGTCAGTTGCTGCCTGTTTAATTTCAGAAAGCTCTTGGATTGCATAAAAATATATTAATTTGTGTTCTGAAGAGGAACGATGTCTACTATTAAAAAAAAAACATTAACTATAAATATAATATATATGCATGCTACATAGCTTATAGTCTTCCAACTAAATGTTTAAAACATATAATAAATAAAATCAAAACTTTTATTTTAGTCCCTTTATAGGAATCCTGATTGTCATGTGATTATTGGGGAAAGCAAATGGGGTGGTCGAAAATGTCTCAGATGTCCCAGCCATTTTTGGATTGTATCATATAATAAATCAATCTGTGCTATAAAAACCTTATAAATCGATGGAAAATAAAAGTGTCATTGTACTTACACAAAAAATGAAAAAAAGAAGCATGGCTCATGTAGGCAGAAAATTATTATGGAACGGTCACTTTTACGGTTCAGTAAATTATATTAAAAAATATTTTATTTATTTATTTATTTTAACTTGTTTGCTGTACACCTTGTCACACAGTTTTTAGACATTGTTCTGTTTGTTTTGTTGTTGTTTTTTTCTTTGTTTTAAGCCAGAAATGACAAAATGTCATTATATTTATTTAGTAAAAACGTATTTAGTTCACAAAGAGTGTGTAATGTATTATGAATGTTCCTTTGGAAATTGTATTTGAGTATTATAAAAATGGGTAATAGTGACACCTACAGGTGAAATATGTGCAACGTTGAATTTGTCACGTGATCTAGCTAGCCATGTTAGTATCAGATCCATAAAAAAATGCACACAGGCTGAGAGCTTCCCGATTGTACTATCATTTGTTAGAAGGAATGAGCATTTCTTTCTGGCTACTTTGTATAGGTTTCTATGTAAGTACTGGCACTTCTGATTGGGCTGAAGCTGGAATTTAGCGAGTTTAAAGTAAAAATATTTGATGGACGTATACTATGTGTCAGGAGCATAAAGGACAAAGGTTTATCCATGCATAATGCAGAAGACAACCAGTTGGACGTCTCCCAGTCTAACTGAGGCCACCAAAAGACATCAGCTTAGAATTAGTTCTTTTAATTGTTTGATTATATTTATATATATACATATGTGTATATATATAAATATATAATATAAATATAATATATTATAATATTAATGATTTATTTGTTTACTATTTATATTTTATATGATTTTATATTTTAACCAAAGTGCTGCTTTTGTTTTTGAAACTGAAATTGTATTTGAACTTGAACCAGAGTGCTAGCTTTTCTGTTGGATTTCTTATTGATTGTTGAATATTGTTACGGGGAGAACGAGACGAGAGGCGAGCGGATCCATGTGCAAGCTTTTATTGGAATGGCGGGACAAGGACAATCGTACAGGCTAGGTCGAGGCAGGAGCAGACAGGAATAATACAGGCAGTAGAAGAGAATAGTCCAAAAAACGAGAGCTAAAGTCAAAAGGCAGGCGGCTAGACAGAAGAGGACGAGAAAACCAGGCGGGAGATCCAAAAACCAGGAACTAGGAATACACTAGGAAAAGCTAACAAACAACAATACAATAATACAATAATACAACCAACCGTGAGTGCACTGAGGAGGAGCGGGGTTTTTAAGGACGCCTGATTGGTCACGGGGACTGACGCAATAAGAGCGGTGGAGGATGGGAGATGCAGTCCGAGATGCATAGTGACAGTCAGAGTGTGTAAGTGATGCGAGAGTGACATCTGGTGGTTGGTGGACAACGGGACACAGACCAGATTCGTGACAAATATATAATTCTGAAAGTGTGCTGTCAAAATTATTGCATTAATGCATGCAAATATGTTTTCTCCATTTAAAGTGTTAAAACTATTTAACACAATTAACACAGGGGCGGACCTAGGGCTGGCTGCCCCACTCACAACTGCTGCTTCTGTCTCTTTTTTCTTGACAGGAATTGCATTTATATAGATGCAGTATAGAACAGATAGTAATGGAGTATTCAGTGTCGTAATTGTGTCGTCAGTTAAGTGATGTTACCAGAAAAAGGTGTTTAAAGCTGCTATAAATTCCAGAGTACATGCATGCAAGTTTTTCTTTAATTCATCCAAAACTTTTTACGAGATTCCTTAGTGTTTTTTTTTTTTAGGGTAGCTTTTGCCTGGTTATTTTGCAATTGTCTTATTTTTCTATTTATTTATTGAACTTTTGTCTCACATTTAAATTCCAGATTTCCACAATATTCTTATAACCAAAAACAAAACAAACAACAACAACAGAACTGCCATTTTCTTCTTAATTTTTAACTTCAGGAAATAGTTTTATTTTTGTATTTCCAAAAATTCTTATTAAGAATATCCTTATTTTTTAAAAAAAATATATAATACTTCTTAAAAATCATCATAAATAACTTCCTTAAGTTTGGATAGCTCTATGTCTTAAATCCCAAATAGTAAGAATTATTTATTTATTTATTTTTGGTCTTCCCCAAATTAATTGTTATATTTAATCATTACAACTGCAGTAGCATGTAATAGTATAGTTGGGCTATTAATAGACTGTAATTGTCTTCTTAAGAAAAAAAAATATGTTCTTAAAAACATATTTGAGAACTTCTTAAGAATTTTTCAAGAATTGCACTTAAAAATATACCCAGTTTGAGAAATTTGAATAAGAATGTTTTTATGTAGTTTATTCATTCATTCATTCATTCATTCATTCATTCACTCATTCACTCACTCATTATCATGTTATTATTGTAAATCTTTTGAAGAAGATCTGATATTAAATTATGTATTTTATACTTTTTTTGGAACAACTTTGCAGAATTATCATTGTGAAACATTCTCTGTAAAATAGAAAATCTCTTGCAGTTAACCATGAGCTAACGTAACCACTACACAGTCATTGCCTTTAAATAAAGCAACATGCAACATTACATCAACGTTTCTTGGTCTTCTCCTGGACTGAAGCACAGACTCTACTCTTCAGCACAATGGCAAGCCACAAAACTCAGACAAAAGAAACCCAGAACATGAAACATTAACAGATTTCTCTAGATCTCAGCATCTTCACTTATTACAAACCAGTCTTACTTTATTTATTTCATACAAAACGTCTTATTAAGAATTAGCAGAGGTTTAGATGTTGATGTTTTACTGACAATAATAAAGTCACCATTGTGGAAATAAGTGTTGGCTTTAGTTGGGCTTTTGATCCTTGACTTTTTTTAACATTAGTTCTTCTGGTTGCTATAATTGTATGTTTGTTTTGGGTCATATTAATGCAGAAATATAAATACAATTCTAAAGGGTTCACAAACTTTCAAGCAGAACTGTATATATACATATTCTTTATTCTTAGTAGTTATTGTTATAGTTTTAGTTCTTTTATTTCCACTAATCTTTAGGAGATCTGTATATCAAGTATACATGCTGACACAGCAAAAACTTTTAGCATGTGACCATACTGTAAAATTATATAACTGGTTTGAGGAAGCAAAATTTGCATTACACTTTACATCTTTGTATTACACTTTCATGACCTTGAGAGATTTTTTTTTAAATGTTTGCTCATGTTATGCTTTTCTTAGTTGAAATGGCTTATTGTTGTTGTTTCAAAATGACTTTGAGAATTGAGTTTTTTTTAAAAGTGCTTTTATTGGAATAAATGCAGTCTTACTACAGCAAATTACTAATTGGAAAGTATTAACTGAACAACTTATACAATTCCTGAACATTTAGTAAAAAAATGAACATAGGATTAGAAGAAGATACTCAACAAATCATCACAAAAGAGCTAATAAAAAGATAATAAAAAATATTGAAGAGCTTCATTAACCCATAATTGGAACCTGTGCTTATTACTTTCAAAGAACTTTCAGTTCATGTCAGGTAAAGAATACACAAATGGTTATGATCTTAAATTCTGCTAGGACAAAAACAGAAGTATTTAGAATTAATATTGAATATTTGTTGAGCACAGTGCAGCAGTGTTTGAAGTTTATCAAATATCACTATTTGTACATTACAACACAGTGTGCAACTAATTGGAACTCTTCTTCCCAAATTTAGTCAAATCTTGAATAAGGTCTTGTTCATTCTTTAAAAGGCTCTGGTAAAAGGTGTCCTTTATTTCATATCCTGCTGACAGAATAGAGTATAGTTTTTCCATTTTTTCATTGTTTGTTGAAGCTGCCATGATGGTTGAATATTGCTCAGTGGGAATCATTGGACGAAGGTCATCTATGATCAAATCCACCTTCTCGACTCGCTCAATGATATTCTTCTTGTGTTTGTCCACAAACTGAGCAGCTGCAAAAAAAAAGACAATATATATATTTTTATTTAGACACAAACTGATGTTTTGTGTGTAAGTGGGAGTAAGAGGTAAACACAACTTTCAAGAACTTAAAAATATGTTCTATGAATATAATAACATACATTTCTTAACATATCTGATGTTGTAGGCAACAGGTCCTCTGATGGTAAAGGCAAGGTAGAAGGAGACCAGGTCTGTATTGTACACACTGGCTGGATTGTAAGGTGAAACCTCAATTTGGTCTGGACCTCTCAAAGCAAACACCTTATGATTTCTGATCTCCCCTTGAATACGCTGAAAACCTTGAATTTCATCAGTCTCATGCTCTTCAACAAAGCGACTGGTGAAATCGGTCTGGTGAACCAGTCTCTGCAAACCTCCACCATTCCCAAGGAAGAAGAGAGGAACAAGGTAGCGAAAGCAAAGGTAGTTCTGATAGGTTTTCTCATATGACTCACGCATGTATTGGACACACACTTTGAGGTCTGGTGTGTTGCTTGTTTTCTTTGCACTATCAGGCCAGAACAGCAAAAGGACCAAGAGGTAAAACTCTGGGCTTCTGTTTTCGTTCTGTCTGTCCCAAAGTTTCTGTAATATTTCTTGGAGCTCTGGCACTGTTCTGAGTATTTCGGAGCTTGCAGACTTCTGACTCAAGATGATGTTGGCAAGAATGTAGTTTAGAGCAGCACTATCAGTTTGAGAATTCATGTGAATCTCTTTCCATTGTTCTGTGATTTGCTCCAGGTCAGAAACACTTGTGACATGGAAGTGGAAAGTGAAAAGCAGACCTGCAAATGACCTGAAAAATTGTTCCTCTTCTTTTACATAGTTTTTGTAGCAGTCTGCAGTGTCTGTCCAAATGTACTGTGGTTCTTGTTTATTAATCTTTGGCTTTGAGTATATTAGAAAATTCTCCAAAAAATTGCATTTATCCTTAGTTCTTTGCCTTAAACTTGTGAGGAGAGACTGGTATTTTCCACATTTTTCAGAGTGGATTAAACTCTGCTTTGCCTCCTGCCTGAGCACTTTGGACCATTCTGGATTCACTTTGTTTAGCTTGTCGAAAATAGTGTTTGCTGCCTGTATGTAGCCAATAAGCCCTCTGTAATTAAAAACAGTAGAGATGTTAGTCACACCGTCCTCTTGCATCTCTGGTTCTAGTTCCCTTTCTGCAGTCTCTGCCTCTTCTTCAAAAGCTTCGAATGCTTGCTTTGCAATCTGTAAAATGCTAGAAGATTTTGCAAGGTTTTGGTTCTTCAGTTGGTTTTTGTAGACTTGTCCAAGTGTGTCTCTGAGAAAAGAATTATCTTTTTTCCTCTCGATAGCAGTTTTTGCCCAGTATGCAGCTTTTGCATAATCACTTAGTTCAATGTAGTAAAAACGTGCAAGACCTTGTGGAATAAATGCATCCTTTTTAAACTTCTTAGCTGCGTGTTTGAACAGTCCCACACACTTTGATTCATTTTCTTTCTCCTTAATATCTTCTATAAGTTGGGAGAAGAGAAGTTTTTCTTCTTTCTCACCTTTTGGCGGACCTGTTCCTCGCTTTTTTAGCAGTTGATTAATTATTTTCACCAAGTAAGGTTGGACTGATTGAGGGCACAGGTTTGAGAGGAAATTGAGAGTTGTATGACTCAAGGTTACACCAGCATCAGTTAGTAACCCTAGACACTTCTCAGCGATCATTGTATGTGCCATTCGTATACATCTGTCCTTAGATTTGGCCTCTCCAGCGCATGTTGAATATATGACCAGAAGATCAGCAAAGGCCCCCATTTGTTTTTCCAAACTGGGACGGCCAGAAATGTGATTTTTCTTATCCAACAACTCTAGGCACAAGGTCTCAGTAAGGTATGAGCCTGGGACATATGAGTTAATCAAAGCCAAAAAAGACAGTATTTGAGCATTGCGAGGTCTCCTTTTTGTCATTAAAGGTTTGAGATATTCGCAGGCCTCTGTAATGTAAGTTTGGCTGAAATTACTCTGCATTATGTTAAAGCCATGAAATCCCTTGTGTCTTTCATTTCCCTGAACAACCTCTGCATGCTTGGCATTAAAACTGTCCTGTTCTTCAACCTCTGCATGTTTGGCATTAAAACGGTCCTGTTCTTTAACCTCTGCATGCTTGGCATTAAAACTGTCCTGTTCTTCTTTCGAAAGACTTGTGCACAACATAAGTTTCTCCTTTCCTGTTTTGTTCTTTTTTCGAAGGCATTTCAAAATGATGACCACAGGAGTGTTTGCGCTGATGTTGCTTTGTTTTATATTTTCAATCAAATTTTCATGCAGGGAGTTAAATTGCATGTCCTCATTTGCTTCTGTCTCTATGTTGTCGACAAATAGTAGGACTGTGTTCTGGTTTTGTGAACCCCCTGCATTAAACAGATGTATTACTTGTTGCGCAATTGCTTTTGAATCTGCTGATTCAATTACTTGTGCACATCTGAACTTTTTCCTCAAGTCCCAGAGAACTTGCATTGCTAGTGTAGTACCTCCACTGCCTGGTTGATGAAAGAGATCAATGCTGGAAATGCTATGGTTTGTTTCTCTTTTCTTTTGTATAAGCTCTGTTATTTTTGTGTATATGTCCCTCTTAACAAAAGGTGTATGGTTTTTCTCAGCACAGTAGAAGTTCAGCCATTTTGGTGGGGCTCCTCTGTAGAACTCTACTTCCTTCTCCAAGACAAGCTGAGGATCAATATCCTCACCTTCATACATATTTCCCCAAACAACATCAAGACTTGAGAGTTTATCTCTTACTTCAGTCTGGAGTGGAATCTGAGCACCATATTTGTTTGGGACTGTATAATATTCCATTTGAATGACAGTTACAGATCAATCCTTGACTAATTTTCCACACACACAAGGACTTTTCCCAATTTTGTCTATGGAGAAAGAGAAGCAAAAAATAAATAGTTTTATATTTTTCAAAATAGAAAAGAATCACTATGACATATCTTGTAGAACTATTCACAAAGCAGTTAATAAGGATTGTATGATCTATGTATTATTACAGTCTTTAAATGCAAGATATTTAAAGTGCACCTGAAGTACTCTTGCAATAGTTCTGTAAGACAATTAATATATTTCAATATATCTTCAATTGTACCTCAGCATTACTTCCACACAAACAAAGTGCATTAAGTACACAACTAGTTGTTCCAATTTAACCCTTTTACTGGTCAGTTTAAAATGTTGACCCCCCTAGAGTGAGTTTTTTTTTTTAGGCAACCGTTATTTTAGAACGTTCCCTTAATTGTTTCTATGGCGACGCGTCATGATTGTCACGTGACACGCCGCAGCCACTATCCACAAGTTTCTTACGCCCCATGAGGCCTTGCGTCGAAAGTGGGAGTAGCGTCTTCCAGTTCAAAGTAAACAAGCGGGACGTGACACTCATTCATTCAACAGTTGACAGGAGTGACGGGCAAATAAAGCCTTGTGAAGCACCGAGACTTTCCTCTGATTGTTTTGGAAAAGGATTCAAAGCTTCAAGAGTGTCGAAAACACTGGTGGTTAGTAAAAAATAACCAAAAACAGCTGAAAGGCTAAGCTCCGTCCAAAGAAGTATTGACCACAATTTCCATAGATCGGTCCATGTTATATTCACAAAAAAAGCCTTTACTGGCAAAAAATTTACTGGCATTACTATCCTTCTGGGGACATATGGTCCCCATAACGTGATAAATACCAGGTGCACACACACACACACACACAGGCTTTTTTGTGTGTGTGTGTGTGTTTTTGTTGAATTTCTGACCCTGATAAATTAATTTACCCACTGAATAGTTCGATTAAATGCCTGTTCACATATATTAATTGCATATGGCATATATTTAATTTTGAATTGAAATTGAAGTAATTTGTATTCTTCATATTACTTTTATGACTTAGTATTTAAAAATGTAATTATTAAATAGGTCCCAATGAAACTGTACTAGCAAAGTAAGTTCTGGGGGTCGAACATTAGGACACACAAAGTGAATCGCGCACATGACTGGACAGAAAGTGAGGCTTCTACAAAACCGAAAACTTGTGGATAGCGCTGTATGATAGACGTATCGCTTTTATTATGTTTTTCCTTTTTTGCTCACCATGTCTTCAACTATCTAATATCCCGATTCACAAATAGGTGTAAGTCAATGTATTCTGCCATTTTAAAACCTTTATAAATGATCTGGATGGTGATCTATAACATGAGTTGGGCGCTGCCATGTTTATTCGTGCTCCTGTCAGCCGGATTTACAGCACATAAATGTATTTTAAGTACATTTTAGTATATTTATTTTCACTAGGGTAGCAACCTTCCATTTACAAGCTTTGATCTTTAGCCACTATGCACTTTCAGAAATAAAGGTACAAAAGCTGTCACTGGGATGGTATCTTTTCAAAGGTACACTTTTGTACCTTTTAGGTACTAATACTCTTTAGGTACTAATATGTACCATTTCACACGTGAGTTTAATATCACCATGAAATCAAAATGAAAGTTTTTTGTCTTTAAGTATGAATACCTTAGCCATATGGTTATCTATTAGTGTGCTCCAAAACAATGAAAAAAACTCACATTTACAAGATTCAAAACTTACAGTCTCTCACTTCCGCCAATATGAATCAGTGATTTTGATGACATCACCCTGCACTTCAGCTTCTCATCAAATTTTCTGTCCAATCAAATGCTCTCTAGAATCCGAAGCATCCCTACACTATAAATAGACGCTGGAGCTGTGGCTGAAATTAGTCGCTTCTTCACAGTGTTTATGTATAGTGAATGACATGTATTGCAAAATGTAGGCAATAGAAACGATTCAGTAATTATGTAATTATGTGTAATTATGCTTTCGATTGCGGCAAATGAGGTCTGGTTTGGCATTGTGTCAGGCGAACCACAGTCTAACTTTACTCCGGACTTTGGCTCCGGTCCAGAGACGCGTTAGCACGGAGTGGATCATATGCGTCAGTCGGCATTTATTAAACACTTTTAAAACTAGGCTACATAGCCTCAGTATGATTATGACACTTCTTTGTTAAGGAAACAAGTAAACAATGTCATATATTAACTCTTTATACACCTTTGTACACCTCAATGACACCTCAACTTGATAAGTGAAATTTAAAGCCTACTTCACATTTTACAGGAACACACAGGTCAGTGTACAGGCTTGGTGTCATCAGGTAATAAAACAAAAAAACAAAACAAAAAGTACACTAATAATGTAATTAAAGTGCTCTATTTGTGTGCACTATAATTATGTACTTACTACACTAAAAATGATTTTTTAGTACCTTTAAGATAAACTTAAGATCAACCAAGTGATACCGTGAATATGAACTAAAATGTGCTTTTAACAGTGTACTAGTGTATGAAAGATTGGTTCAAGTGTACTAGTGGTAACTAAATACTTTTTTTTTAAATACAGAGATCGAATGTTAGGAGCGCATTTTAGTTCAAAATCACGGTGTCACAAAATAGCACAATTGCATTTTTACAGTTGAATAATTTTTAGTATATTTAGTACAAAATTAGTATACAATACAATACTTTAAGCACATTATGGAAGTGTACTTTTTTTAACCTGGGGTCAGAATAGTAAGCAAATATTTGATATCAAGAATTACTTTTTCAATAGTTTAAATGATAATTCTTGATATCTGTAAAGCATTTAATAATTCATCTGAATATTTTTATATTAGGAAACTCATTTTTGATGTCTGTTATTACATTTGAATGGCAGATCGGTGTGATATTAAACAAGTGAAAACACAGCTACAAAGGTATAATAGTTTCTACTAGTCGAGGTTTCGTTTTGGATATCAAGAATTCATGTCTTTACCAGTGGAAACTAAATTCCTGATATCGAGAAACACCGTTGCTACTAGTAAAAATGTTATTCCTGACATCTTGCAACAATTATTGTTATAGTGAAAACCTAATTGTTGATATCAAAACTTCATATCCCATGAATAAATAAAAATCAGGTTGGCTTGCCATACCATTAACGGTTGCTAGGATGTAGGACTTCATTGTTAAGGAAACAAGTAAACAATGTCATTTACTAACTCCATATATGTCAGGCATTCACCACAGCCACCTTCATCTGACACACCTCCTGTAGCACTGCCCACTCAATCATCATCACCTGAATACTAACTGTCTGCACCTGAACCTCACTGAGCCACGCCCCATATATAAAGAACTCTTTGTCATTCACTCATTGTCTGGTCTACCGTTCACATGCCGGTTCCTGCTTTCTCTGCTGTTTCCCCGTGGACTGTGTGTTTGTTCTCCCGAGAGTGGCGTGGCTCATCCATTGGATTCGAGTTCATCTCATGTTTACAAGAGCATTCAGTTAAGAACTTTATATTCTGCTTTATGCTATGACATTTTACAACCACACTTGTAAATAAAACTCTTGGATTGGACTGCCACTCACCTCTCGTCTCCTCCATCCCCATTTGTGTGGGTGTGACAATATATACCTTTGCACACCTCAATGATCTTGATAAGTGTAATTTAACCACTGCACCACTACACATTTGCCAAATTAAATATGTGGTAAAAATAAAATAGTTTTATTAAATGTGAGGGGGACAATTGCCCTCCCTGTGTCTTAATGTAAATTAACAATAAATAAATAAATAAATAAAATTCTTATAAAAATAAAATGTATTTTATACAAGTTTATAGAAAATGTTTTTAAGAAGATTTTTTTTAAGGTAATTCACCATTGGCTGACATGCTCCTTTGTCAGTTTTGTTACAATGAATTATTGGTAAGCAACTGATGATTGAAATTTCATGATTGAATGGATTTGTCACTTTTTTTTTTCTTTTTTTTTTTAATTAATTTATTTATTTATTTTAGTGCTGGTCTCATTGATTGAGAACAGGCACTTGGTCTTTGTTGTTTGTTGTAGTTGTGAATTTTGTTATGGGTTATCTTGTTTAAGAAATGCAGCTGCAAGAAGGATTTACAGGATTTCTATGATTGTGCTATGTCTAAAAAGACTTCATATCAGATACTGTAATTATTATTTATAATTAATTAACCCTTAAAAAATCCACCAAACATGTAAACAATCCCAGGCAGCAAATTCATATTTATTTGATTCTTGAGGTGATGTCTTGGTAATCACAATTAATACATTTTCTCTGAAAATGAATGTTAGGAAGCAATGGTTACAGTTTCATTTGATCATATGATAGAGAACTGCCATGGTTACTTATCCAATCATGTTCTGCCATACAAAGTAAGGCAAACCTAATGAAAGCAATAGATACCAGCACCTGTCTTAAAATAAATAAATAATAAAAAAAAATATATGATTCCCATATTATGTTATAATATAACATAATATAATATGTTATATTATATTCTTTCCCATTTTGATTGAATATAGAATACATGTTAAATACACTTTCCAAAGGCAACAAAACTCCCCAAATATGAATAAATAGTCTTACCTTTCAGTTAAGAATCAAAATGTAGGCAACAGTTCAAGGAGCACATACGATTTTATAGCCATTAAGAAAAAAGGCCTGCCCCCTTTTCTGTCATTAACTGGTTAAACCTGAAGCTATTAGTGTTTGTTTAATGGTTGGGTGGGTAACAGTGAAATTAAAATCAAGAAATGAAACATAAGCTTACAAAAAGAAACTGAAACTCTGCATTTGCAGAGAAACTAATGACACAGAGTAGTAAAAACTCTTATTCACCAAGAGCCAAGAAATATGGCATATTCCTATAATGCTATAATACATTCATATTGACACCTTGGTATTTATTTATTTATTTATTTATTTATTTATTTATTTATGGCTTAGGTGTCCATATGTACTTTTTGGTGCCACTGTATACATGTGTTAAATCAAGTTGGTTAAAAGAAAAACATTCATATCTGACATTGTGAAAAACATTCATGAGCACCAGCATGTTTGCACTTTGTTAATGTAAATGTAAATGTAATGTAAATGTAATGCAAATGTTACCTAAACTTTAGGAGTCACTGAGTATGAATTTTTAATCTTTCTTCAGCTCAGATAATAATGCCAGTGTTATTTTTTTATTTCTTCTTTTTTTGAACAACCCTTTTCCCAGATTTGGTCCAATCTAATTTCTGAAATCCAATCAGGCCCTGGTGACTGAGAACAAAGTGGAGTGACACATACTTTTATTAAACTTCCTTTATGCATAATTCTGCTGTCAAGTTAATGACTATTATAAAAAGACAGTGATTCATGCACAAGGTGTGATGCAATTCTGACTTTTCCTGTAAAAGGAGAGTTTCACAATAAACACAAGTAACCAAAGGAGAATCCTAGAAAACAACATTCCTGTGATGGTTGGTTTATAATCTATTCTAGACCAACCATCATAGGAATGTTGTTTTCTAGGATAGAAGGTTAATATCTGTCTGTCTGTCTGTCTGTCCCTGATAGGACACTTTTTTTTTTTTAGCTTTGCTAGTTTTATATACATTTATATGCTATACAAGGATGATACATTACATCAAAATGGCATGATTAATAACTCAAACATGGTTTTAAGTAGTTGAGCAATCACTCAAACTAATAAAATAACAACAAAAAACAAGACATTGATCAAATAAAATCTTTAGAAAAATAAATGATGCAGTCAAATGTAAAGTCAAAATAAAACCACTTAAATATCCCATTCCTTATTTGTGATAAAGATAATATAATACTATATAAGCTAATAAATCTATCTATCAGAGAAGTGATTTGCATTCACATTTTCTTGATAGTTATAATACATTTATAATACATTTCTTCATTTACCAACCATCAACTGATACAGGTCACTTGAGTGGAGCCACTGAATCTGAATTCACTTTTATTATTATGCCACACCTTCAAATAAAATTCATAGATGTACATCAGTGGATGTTTTCCAGTTTTAGTTTCAATTTGAAGGTGTTTTAATATGATAAATATTTTATACATTTGTATTTCCAAAACATTTTCATTGCTTCATGCAATTAAAAGTGCACTATTATGTTTATGTAAAAAAAAAAAAAAACCGAAGTAAAATATATTCATCGTTTTGACCACCAGATGGCCCCAACATACACCGTACTGAAAAATAAAGTCATTTTCACAATCCAGTTGTGAGGAGAGCATTGGTAAGCAAAGCTTCACGATCATTAAATAATACATTTAGACCACATTATATTTTTAAATGTCCATTTCATCAATTAGTGTGGTTGGTTTGTCCAAATAAAATCAAAAATTGCACCCATCAAGTATATCTCCTTTTTTGGATTTTATTCATAATTCTACTTGCATTTAAAACCTTGCATATTTTCACAGATTAAAATTCCAAGATATGTCATAAAATGTAGTTTTCCCTCACTCCTGTTAACCCATTTAATAGCAACTGCCACAGTTTATAGTTCTCATTTTCCCTTTGTATTATTTATTTATTTATTTATTTATTCCTAGATGTTATCCATG
Organism: Labeo catla; assembly: GCA_012976165.1. Taxonomy (NCBI): domain Eukaryota; kingdom Metazoa; phylum Chordata; class Actinopteri; order Cypriniformes; family Cyprinidae; genus Labeo; species Labeo catla. The sequence goes on from VONZ01001534.1 coordinate 91,864, forward strand.
TTTTATTTCTCAATGGCATATAAGCAAACAACCAAGTAAATAAATTCACTTCCTTCCTGTCACACGAGGCTCCTTACCCCTCTCGCCCAACAGAAAGATCGTCTTCATGTTACTAAGTATTTTTGTTGATTAGCATATTAGGATGGTGATCATAATGTTATGCCTGATCGGTGTTAAGCATGGAACAAAAACCGGCTTGACGATAAATCATGATAAAATTCCCCATGGTTAGTAGGTCTATTATTGTTTCATATTTTAATTATCATTATAACCATATTTGATTACTGTGATTTGAACAACTCAGGATAAAGACATTCTATCCAGTATAAAGCACAGTTTGCAGTCTCATGTGTGCAAAGCACGCAGAGTAGTTTCGTTTAGTGTGAAAGCATGACAGAAAGCTGCGAGGTTTTAAGAGAGTGCTGAGGGAATTACACAAATGAATATATAAATGAACTAGGCTAATAAATGAATGTACCTCTGAAGGTTTTGACTGTCTTCAGAAAGGATTCAGTGGCATTTTGTTTTCATCTTCGCTCCATGTGATACCTAATAAAGTCTTAATCAAAAAACACTGCTTTGTCCATGGAGGTTACGGGGCTACTGGGTAACACTGCTGTTCCCTAAACGCCACCCAGTGTCAGAGACATTTACAGATACCTACATTTACATGCAGGCTGTGTGCAGTTTGTGTCTGGCCAAAGCGGAAGAAATTTGCATGCCCTGCTCTAAATTTTGACTTGTTGTTAAAAAAAAACAAGCTTATGTGGATTCTACACATTTACACAATTCAGATAAGGTATCTAGAATTATTTATGGAGCAGGTAAAATATATATAATCGTTTATTAATTAGACTGAAATGTGAGGTTTACCTATTAATGAAAGCTTTATTTAACATTTCAAACATTTTATTAGATAAACTGTTGTCTGTTTTGTTGTCATTTAAGATCCGGACATCATTGGTAATGTTGTTGGTGTAGTGTTTATGCAAACAAAAAGTCATTTTATTTGTTGTTTGTTTCCAGCACATTTTAACAATACCATGATCATTTTGGACACTGTAATCATGATAAGAAATTTTCATACTCATACTGTGTGTATATATGAATCTGTGTATATATGAAAAGACTTTCTGTGAAAGAAGTCAGATGATAGGTTTTATAATTTAATTTAACTTAAGAAACTAATTGAAGGATCTTTTTTTCTTTTTTTTAAGTCTAGGCCAGGGGTCGACAACCCACATATCCTGTTTGTTTGTTTGTTTGTTTGTTTGTTTGTCAATTAGACATACATAAATAAATATTATTAGGTCTATTATTATTATTATCATTTTTATGACATTTGACATTTCTGTCCCCCTCACTTCTGAAATAATTGCTACTCCTCTGTTCTGTAACAACTGAATACAAAAACTTTAGCTATATGCCATTTTATCTGTATTTGGGGATCAAATATATTGTGGCTCCATGTGAATTTTAATGTGAAATTCTATGTGAAAGGGCCAAAATGGCTCTTTTGACGTTGAAGGTTGCAGACCCCTGGTCTAGGCCTAGTAGACATTCTGGTCCTGGTCCATACCAGTTGGTGGCGGTAATGCGTCAGCCAGTAAAAATAAATAACCCCCCATAAACCCTAGAAGAAGAAGAAGTGAAAACGACTCTCGACCTCTAGTGGTCAAAAATGAGGGTATGTATATCTGCTTTCTGTGAGTTTCTGTGAGATATAGGGCGGCTTTTAGGTTTACAATACAGAAGCATTAGGTGGATACACATACATTTGATGCGTGAAATAATTTATGTAAAAGAAAACAACACACAGACAGAAAACAAGCACAACAACACACACAAAATATATAACGGATGCTGTTACTGGTGTTGTGGGTGTGTTATAAAAAGAGACGTCATTTATTGTCACTGCACACGTGTGTTAATCTTTTATTATTATGTAGCGTGAACCGCACGAGCTGTTTAAGTGGCAAGTTTGTGTCATTTTTTCCTACTGATGAACGCAGGTGTATTTATCAGTGTGTCAAGTTTACTGCACAGTTTCCGTCCTGTGCTCCAGACACGAACGATTACTCATACTGTTCCTGTTTGTTGCTGAGGGGTGCTGCTATTTAAAATGACCAGGCTTATGGTTTTCACCTGCTGGACCATGAATCCGGTGAAAAGTCTGATGACAGAGTCTATATTATATCAGACATGTGGGCTCTTTGGACCAGTAAACAACCAACCACCCACCCACTCACTAAGAGCACACTAGATACTAAAATCTACCACAACACCACACTAACCATGTAGTCCTACGTGCTAATGCTTATTTTTCTACTAAAATTAAAAAAAAAAAACAACAACAACAAGTGGTTTGTGTCATTTGTTGGATAACACTCCTTCACCCCATCACTCATGTTTTGTTCCCTGATCCTCAGGTGGTGTTACAGAGCTGAAACTGGAGCAGGAGTGAATATCTCGAGTCCACATTGGCTATTTGTGTCTGAACTACCATTATCATTGGAAACTCAAGGTGAGATTTTCTGTTTGATTATGATCTTAATCTCACACTCTAAATTTTAATCATTGTTTTACAGTTAGACAGGAGCCCTGTTATGCTATTGAAAAAAAAATCAATTTTGTTAGTTTCTCATCAAAGCTAATACAAACAAAATGAATGATTAACCACACACAAGTCATGAATTGTAAATCATACATTGATTTTATTCTTTAAATAACACTGGCTGAAAAAAACAGGATATAAACATGGATAAAGAATCTGCATAGAAAGAATAAAACACTACTCTAACTGGTTTATTACCTTTTTGCCCATTTAGATATTAATATGCACCCATAAGGGATACATAAGAAGCAGACTTACTTTTTGAAAAGATACTGCACATGACAGCTTTTGTACCTTTTTTTCTGAGTGTAGTACTGCTTAACTGCAGGATCATTGTTTGAGATCATCATGCACACAATGTATATAATATTTTACATTTTCATACTGTAAATATCACTGTTTGATTGAGACTCTTTTCTGCCAAAACAGCAATAATGAGTTTAGTATTTTGTAGTAAAGTGGCCTCCCTGTAGAGCAGAAGTCAACAGTTTCTTGTGAGCATAAATGAAAAAAATCCTGTTGATCACACCGACTGACACCTCAGACACACTCACACGGCACACGCTATACACAGCCAAAATACTGACACCTCAGACTCATACTTGCACAGATGCACACTCAAACAGACACTATTAACACCTTAGACACACACTGACAAACTGACATCAAATGCAAACATCCAGCAGTAGACACATTCTCATGCACAAGCTGTTTTTTTCTGCCCAAAAGATCAAACCACATTTCTTTTTAGTTTTAAATAATGGATACCACAGCAGAGTTCACTTTGTCACCTTTTGACAGATAGTTTGCATCTATGTTTTGCAAAAATGAAAAAGCTGCGATGAAAATGCTCATACATAGACTCAGAGTCTGAGGTCGTTGCAGGAAGTTCCTAATGAAAATGATTTGACAATAAGGGTCTTGTACTTAAATGTTGTTCTAAGTTTGATCACCTTCTGATTGCGATTGGTGCATATTCCACACGATCCTCCTCTTCTATTTTCTGTATAAAAAAAGCATAATAATATTAAATGTGATGTAATGTGATTATTATTACTATTATTTATTTATTTATTTTTTGTAGTACCAAGGCTTGTATAAACACGTGATAGATTTGATAGATCATTATACTATGAAAGCTCATTATTGCCACTAGGCCTGTTGCAATAATCAGTATATCGAGTAGATCACACAATATATGCTGAAAGCTGAAAAAAAATCATAATTTGAGGCCTAATAGTGTTTCCTTACACTAAAGAAGAAAAAATCCAAATAAACTCAAAGCTGCAATTCACTGTTTGCATATGTACATGCAGCAATGCAAAATGGTGCTCTCTCATAGCTAGTGTTAAGGGAAGGAAGGAAGGAAGAGAATGTGTGTTTGCAATTGACTTTTGCTGTTTTTTTCCCCCCTCAATTGTTTTTCTATGTAAATGTGCTGCAGATAAATGCGTTTCATCTTGTGCATGCGATATTAGGCACTAAGTGCATTTTTATGCTGTAACGTTATTACATATTCAGTGGCATAAAATGGTCTAAAAATGGCAATATCACAAGTATTTATATGACAACACATTGCTCAGCAAAAATGCAGTTAGTGTGGTAGGACTAACCGTCAAATTATAATATAAGCAAAGAAAAGAGAAAATTAAGCTCTGGTAAATTATAGCATATTACGACATTTCAAGTTAGTATTTATTTATTTTAATTTATTTTATTTATATATTTATTCTAAATGTCATTGTTTAACTATTGTATAATATAGTTTCAGTGCTTTAATTTTAATTGCATAATCTCAATTTAGTTCGTCAGAATGTATAATTTTGTCATAATTTACCAGAGCATGATTTTTTTTTTCCTTATGTAGTGGAAATGGACTTAAATATTATCCAGACAAAATCAAAAGTACATACTGATCTAGATCAGACACTTAATGCATTATGAAAATCAGAAGTTGTTTGTTAACATTAGTTAATGCACTGTGATCTAGTTACATGAACATGAACTAACAATGTATAAATAACAATGTAATAAACTGTACTTTTTATTACCTACATTAATAAATACTGTAACAAATGTATTGTTTATTTTATGTTCATGTTAGTTAATACATTAACTAATGTTAACCAATGACAAATGTAAAGTGTTACCAATTGTACAAATACTCAACAAATGAACAATAAATTGTCTTACCAATTTCTGTGCTTTTCTTTTGTAGAATGTCGTCTCTGCATAAGTGATCTCTACTTCACGAGTCTCAACTGTTTTAACAAAAATAGATTAATTAAAACCACAAACCTCAGTCTTAATGAGATCTGGTTCTTCACAGCTTATGTGTTATTATTACGGCTTTCAAATTTAACACCAAAGTAACGTGCAACAATTTAAAAAAGGGCACTGACAAATGTAATTATAGCTATTAGGCCTATAACTTTTTCCACACACAAATAGTTCCTAAAACAGTGTGTATCATTACATTTAGAGACACATAAATCACACATTAATTTATACATAAATCAAACCCCAAATGGGATATTTAACAAAGTATTTGTATTTGTATTTATATATAACAAAAGTTATCATTTATATAAATTTTAAAGCATCAGCCACATCTTTACACATGTAAGATTGTTCATAAAATGGACAACGTTGTTGTTGTTGTTGTTATTATTATTATTATTATTATTATTATTAAAAAATAAATCTTTTTGCTTTCCCAGTGTTGATGCACATTAAGTGAGATGAGTAAAAAAAAAAAAGGACGGTTAGTCTCATTATGTACAAATAGACATTTATTATAACAGTGAAAATTTTGAGAATAGTTTAAATTAAATAATAAAAAACAGGGCAATCAGATGACTAAAATATTTAAAACATATTTTTGAAGAATTATTTTTTATTTTACTTGTTTAAAAGGAGAAGATAATACTTGCCTTCTGTATTAATTTTTTTGTGTTTTCTGCAGATACAGAAGATCACGAGTGCAGCTACAATCAACAGAGATCCAGCAGCAGCAGAGATCAACACTATCAGAGAGACTGAATCTGGAGGATATGAAGGACAGTGAAAGAGATGTAATGTAAGTGATTGAATCAGTCTGATCTACAACATAAGACAGAGATCAGCTTAGTAAACACATATTGACACTGTCGTACCTGCACATGTGTGACAGAGTTTGCTGATGTCCAGATGTGTGGTCTGGTTGCTGATGAGATTGTTGATCACACAGCTGTAGGTGTTTTTATCCTGATATTCCACCTCCAGAGGTAGAGAGAGACTGATGCTGAGATCAGACACACTGATGCTGGACAATAAACTGTTTCCTTTGTACCAGGAGAGACTCACATCACTCACATTCAACACTGAACACAACAATGAACAATATGATAATGGTGATGATGATAAAGAACAGTTTGAAGAGTTACTGCTGATGACAGGAACAGGCAGATGAGCTGAAAATATAAGAAAATAAAAAGAATATGAACACAACAAATGGCTTATTTTCAATGTTGTGAATTCTAGTGAATAATCAGTTTAATACACTTTGTGTTGAGTGAGTGTTTAGTGTTTTAACAGTCATTGAATGTGTCTGTCATCTCAAAATATAAAATGAATAGACATTTGACTGTAAATAGAATATGAACATTTCAACAAATGATCTTTACTCACCATAGACAGAAACATTAAATGTTTTTAATGCTAGATTCGCTCCACTTATCTCTAGTTGATAATATCCAGCATGTTGAGTTGTGATGTTTGTGATGGTCAGAGATCCAGTTTGATTGTCCAGCTTCAGTCTGTCTCTGAATCTCACATCAGTAACATTATATGTGACAGTGATTTGTTTCTTTTTCTTCATTTTAGCTATGGTGTTTTCAGCTCCATATTTCCACAGTATGTCATCATCTACACGTAATTCAGTTTCATCAGTGTATAAAGTAACAGAATCTCCCTCCATCACTGACACTGATTCACCAAACACACCTGATAAACAAACAGATTTTACACAGATTTAAGACTCTGATGGTTTACAAAGCCTGAAATCGGCTTCATTATTAGTTGAGAACAGCAGCAGAAACATTAAACAAAATGTAAAATATCAACAGTCTTTGTAAATGGCTATTGTAAACTACTAACTGTTACCATAATAGAGAGACTGTTGCAGAGTGGTATTTAATGAATTAAACATGTATGTATATACAGTACATAATGCACAAATCTGTACATAATTTTTTTCTGTCCCAGATGTACACTACATTAGTGTTATTTTTTTTCCGCCCCTGAATCTTACTGATTTAAATGTTCTTTGTTCTCATATGTTCTTGTGTCATATATGTATATATGTGTATACATGTATGTATGTAAGAGCTCCTGAAACCACAACACATTATTTGTGTGTGTTTTGCGCACACTTGGCAAATAAATCTATAATGAGTGAATAAAGAGTTTATGTTAAAGTAAAGGGTAAAAGTGAATCTATTTTAAATGAGAAGTAAGACTAGGATCAAAATGATGAGTGTACTCTTTGCAGTGCAGCAGAATTATTAGATAAACCTTTAATCTAGATTTAAGATTAATCCTTATTGGTGTGTCACATCCTTAGTGTTTAATTTGTTTTAAAGTGTAGAGGGCAATCAGTGTTTAAAGCTTCACAATTTACTAACCAATAAATGCACGTTAATTGTTGCAGATTAAAGTACAGTTTTAGTTGTGCTGGATATTTGAAATACTTTTTAAATGACAGATTTATGGATGGTCTCCTATGGACTATATGATTTATGCACTTTTATTAGTACATTTACATGACATTTTTGGATGTTTATGGTCAATGCAGAAGTATTTTTAAGTATGTATAAATGTATTTTTAAAAAGACAAAAGAATGTCTGATATTTAAAAGCCGCTCAACTGAAAGTTCACACTTTCTGAACATTTACATTCACTGTAAGGATTTCCATTATTTGCATCACCTTTTCCAGATCTGGAAATGTCAGTGTAAACTTTATAACCCTAATCTAAATCTAAATTCAAAATGAGTAGATCTTGTATTATATTCGTACAAAATTCATAATTATTTTGGTATATAACAGGAAAAATTCTAATAAAATAAAATAATTTGAGCAGCAGATTTATTACTCTGGGGGGAAAAAAAAAATTATTTTAATAAACTTACCAGTCAGATTCCAGCAGCACAAACAGAACAAGACAAACTTGTGAAACATTTTCTTCAGTGGTTCAGTGTGTGATCTAACAGCAGAACTGCTAAAGTGTTGTGTGAATTCTCCCCCTGACGGCATTTGACCCTCCTAGTTCACATCCTGCATTTGCATATGATCAGTGTTGGCTTCGTTATTCATAAAACATAATATTTTACTCATTACTTATTACTCATTTCAAAAGTAATATTATTACTTTACTTATTATTCCCAGCCAACAGTAATGTGTTACATTATTTTTTCATTACACCCCAAAAAATTGGTAATTGCATAATTTTTGCAGCCAGTGAAAAGTAGTTTTTTGGCTCAAACTTGCTCAAACCCATGGCAAACCACAATTTTTAAAACTTAACTCAACCAACTAAACATGTTGGTATTTGCAGTAGACAAAGTCTTAGTACCACTACACAATTTACATTGTTGTTTTTGTCATTCTCTCTCACTACCAGAGGTTGCATTAACTGAAAATTGTCCGTCATTGACATATTTTTATCAGTGATGGAAAAATCTGAAGGCAGTCTGTCACCTTGACAGATTACACTAAGGGTGATCTATTTTAAATTGTAGCTGTAATTCCCACCCCTGTCTAGTTGGTGGTGAGTGTGCTCCAGTCTGGCAGCAGAGCATGGGATACAGAACAAAAATAAAAGTGTCATGAATCTTTTGCTATGCGTTTAATTACGCACAGGCGTCTAGCCTACCCACTGTAGCTACAGCAATCTATCACGCCATATTAAAGAAGGATCTTTTTACCCAGCCCTAGCCCTTTTTGTTGTTTTTAAGCACTGCACTGTAAAACATGGAAACTTTCATGCTTGTCATGTGACACACCACAGCCACAATAGCACTGTATGATACAATATTCACACACTTGCTTACCATGTCATCAACTATCTGATAATCTGATTTACAAAGATGTTTAAATTAGGTCATTAGTGTTAGTGTAAATGAGTGTTTTGTTGTTTAACTGTTAACCTTTAGAATTTTTTTTGGAATCCAACTATAATGCAAATATATGCATTGAAGGTTTTATATATATATATATATATATATATATATATATATATATATATACATATATATATATATATATATATATATATATATATATATATATATATATATATATATATATATATAATATGCTTTATTTACATGCGTGTATAGGTTACATATGTGTGTCCCAAACTCCATCTCTGCATATTGTTGTCAGTTTGGGTTTATTATAATGTTCATGTGGGAACTCAACATGCATCATTTCATTAGACTGGTAAGGTATTTGTAAGGTAAATCATTTATAAACCTATGCAGACACAGGAGAATACATCAATATGCTAACTGTTCATCAAAATTTCAAAATAAAGGTTTTTTAGTCTAAAGGTTTAACATTTGGCCACATATTCAAGTTATAGACGCTGTAGCTCTTCTATTGTAGAGAAATGGCCAAATGTTAAACAAGTGGACATTTGAATTAAATGTTGCTTAGTCAGATGTTGAATAAACATCTTAATTAAACGTTTAGTCAATATTAACCCTTTCACTGGTGAGTTTAAAATATTCTAGCTGCCCCTCCCTAGAGTGAGTATTTTTAGGCGACCGCTATTTTAGAACGTTTGCCCTTATTGTTCCCATGGCAACACGTCATGCTTGTCACGTGACCCACCGCAGCCACAATAACACTGTATGACAGATGGATTACTTTTAATTCATTTTTCCTTTTTTATTCAAAATATTCACACACTTGCTTACCATGTCATGAACTGTCTGATATTCCAATTCACAAATATGTCTAAATTAGTGTGTTTTGTCGTTTAAGTAAGAGATAATCAATGGCTTGCCGTGCATTAAAAGATTTTAAATGCACAATGCAGAGGGGTTTTTAGACAAAATCCTAATATTAAATAGCCCAAATAGCCATAGTCAGTGTAAACATAGTCAGTGTAAGACCAGTTTCGTCACTTGCCCACCGTGGCGGCCCACCTGCCTTTGTTTTGATATTTTTTTTACAGTAATAAAAATCATTTGGTTCAGTTAGAGAACAGACACTACAATTTAAAAACTGAATGCGGCTGCTCAATGCAGAGTGCCGAATGAGAGTCACGCAGCACAGATCAGTAGTCGGATTTCATTTAGTGAGTCAAGCCTTTTGCCCCCATTTTTCATGAGCTAAACTCAAAGATCTAAGATGTTTTCTATGTACACAAAAGGCCTATTTCCCTTAAATATTGTTCACAAATCTGTCTAAATCTGTGTTAGTGAGCACTTCTCCTTTGCTGAGATAATTCATCCACCTCTCAGGTGTGGCATATCAAGATGCTGATTAGACAGCATGATTATTGCACAGGTGTGCCTTAGGCTGGCCACAATAAAAGTCCACTCTAAAATGCGCAATTTTATCACACAGCACAATGCCACAGATGTCGCAAGTTTTGAGGGAGCGGTAATTGTCATGCTGACTGCAGGAATGTCCACCAGAGCTGTTGCCCGTGAATTGAATGTTCGTTTCTCTTCCAAAAGCCGTCTCCAAAGGTGTTTCAGAGAACTTGGCAGTATCCAACCAGCCTCACAACTGTAGACCATGTGTAACCACACCAGCCCAGGACCTCCACATCCATCATCTTCACCTCCAAGATCGTCTGAGACCAGCCACCCGGACAGCTGCTGCAACAATCGGTTGGCATAACCAAAGAATTTCTGCACAAACTGTCAGAAACCGTTTATGGAAGCTCATCTGCATGCTCGTCGTCCTCATTGGGGTCTCGACCTGACTGCAGTTTGTCATTGTAACCGACTTGAGGAGTGAAACAACATTCCACAGGCCACAATGAACAACCTGATCAACTCTATGCGAAGGAGATGTGTAGCACTGTGTGAGGCAAATAATGGTCACACCAGATACTGACTGGTTTTCGGACGTTTTTAATTTTGGTCAATTTTGCCGTTTATCTAAGGTGATTTTGAAAGTATTTTAAACATTTGTTTGCAATTTATTTAATTCCACGAACCAAATCCCTGGGGAAACCCCCGCATAGCATGTAAATTATGTGAATTTGCAAGTTTTTAGAATACCTTCTGAATGTATGTGCAATATATGGAGAAAAAAAGGTAATTGTGAGTCTTTTTCACAATTCTGTTTTTTTTTTTTCTTGCAACTGTGAGTTAAAAGTTTGCAATTGTAATTGCAATGTAATTGTTTCGTTTTTAGAATCTGTTTACGTAAGCCAGATTACAAGTAATCATTTACTACCCAGCTCTGTATATGAGTGTGAGAACAGCAGCACAATAGCGCACCCTATCATAAGATGTTCTTGGAGAACGGTGATTTTCTGCTGTGAACACTAGAGAGCGGTGATGTTCTTGTGCTGGATTTGTCACTTTTCTCAATAAACAGGAGTACAGAGAGCAGTGAAAGGTGGGATCAGTGTTTAATAAAGTTAGTAAATCTCCATGCTAAACATAAAACATACATTACATTTCTGAATATTCCATATTTTGAGTAGGCCTACTATTTGTGAACCACTTAATTAAACTTGACCGGTGGTAGTTGATTTTGGCTATCAGAAATGCATGCTTTGCTTATTTTAAATTGAAGTAATTAAGTGGCGATCCTGGCAGAGAATAAATAATAACTAGAAACTAAAGTTAGTGAACTAACTTTGATGTTGGCTTGGAGAGCCAACCCGGGCAGCCTCGGGGCAAAAGAGCCAGAGCACTTGTGTGTCCGGCGTTCTTGAGCTGCCCCGCTGCGAAAATGCGGCCTTGCCATTTCATTTTCTAATAAAAAAAGCAGACTAGGCTATGACTACAGGTTCAACAGAGTTGGCTAGCTGAATGTGAAACCGTATACAAATAAATATGTCTTTTAAAGCGTTTAAAAAAAAATATTCCAGCGATTGTATGCAATCCACCCATTAGAAAACATCAAGACATAAATTCAGGTGTTTGTGAGCTGAAGAATTATTTGTATTGTATTATTTGTATTGTATTTTATATGCTTGTAATTGTTTTCCCTGTTTGCTATTTCAAAGTTCTGTCATCTAAATGAAACTCTGTAAAAATGGTGTTTGAATTGAGATCTTGAAGGATAAGTGATCCTGTGGCCCCCTCTGGTGGACAACATTAGCACTATTGCCTTCATCTCTGAATCATAGGTTCACTTGAGACATAAACGACTGTTTTCGATTATATTCGTTAAGCTATGATGTATTTTGAAATGATCTTGTCTGTGTTTGTCCGAGAGAAGTCTTTCTTATTGAGAGAACCGAGGATGAATGCGTTCCGGGGCGCGATCGTCCGAGGCGCAACGCGTTGATGTGCATTTAAATATAGAAAATCTAAAAAACAGCAATTTTCCCCTTTTGAATATGTTCTTCTACTATTATTGTGTTGTATCGCTGGAGTGTTTTTATTTAAAAGCCTTTAAAACAGCTGTAAATGATGTAGATTAGTCAGCGAGGACTGAGAACAGCGAGCTGCAGCGCGTTGCTCTGCAAGTTCAACGAAAAATATCACAGGCATTTATAAGTGCTCATTTTAACCTTTTTAATATGTTCTTCTATTATTATTGTGTTGTATCACTGGACTGTTTTTATTTAAAAGCCTTTAAAAGCTTCAACTTATTTATTTTTCTGAGCACGGAAGCAGGGCAGCGATCAAGCTGCGGCGCGTTGTTGTGCATTTACACACAGAACACGTCAAAAGCATTCATTTTACCTCTTTAATATGTTTTTCTACTATTATTGTGTTGTATCGCTGGAGTAGTTTTATTTATAAGACTTTAAGACGTGCAAATAAAGACGTTTAATGAGGACGCTGCAGAGAGCTCGCAAGCTCCGTAACCCGAATTGACGGTTTAAGTTTTATATAAAACAGCTCACAAACGCCTGAATGTATGTCTTGATGTGTTCTTGTGGGTGGATTAAGTTAAATCGCTGGAATATTTTTTTGAAAACGCTTTAAAAGGCGTACAAATCATATATTTTTTGTGAGCGCGTGCGGATAGCAGTGGCTGATCGAAGCGGTCACAAATCTATGATGTTTTACACTCTTCTCTGGCCAGACAGTCATCATTCATGAGCCATGGACCTGATAATAATCAGATATGTTGGTTTAGCTTGTCAGTATGAATGAAATTCATGTATTTATTTGTATTTTTAACCGAGTTTAAAGTGAAAGTATGAGGAGATAGCCGACTCCGCCTCTGGTATTGCTCCTCTAGAGGGGGCATTTTTTCTCAGTCAATGTAAGTCTATGGGAAATATTTAATTTTTTTACAAATTATTTATGGGAAAACTGTATGTCTGATCAGTCTAAAAAAGATACAGCAACAAAGCTAAAATTAGATCCCAGGTTTCTGCCAAGTTTGGTGTTAAAGCCCTGGGACTAGTTAGAGATGAAGTCGGAATTTTTTTCTCAGACAATGGAAGTCTATGGAAAATATTCAACACTTAAAAATTATTTATGGGAAAACCGTAAGTCTGATCAGTCTAAAAAGATATAGCACACCACACCAAATTTTATCCCAGGTCTCTGGCAAGTTTGGGCCTTGTGGCATTAAAGCCCTAGGAGGAGTAGCGTTTGGAAAATTTAGGATAAGAAGAATAATAATAACTAGATAAAAAAGTTTGTCAAGACAAACTTTAAGTTGGCTTGAGAAAGCCGGAACAGAAAGTTTTAAAAAGTTTGAAAAGTTTATAAAGTTTAAAAAGTTTAAGAAGTTTAAGAAGTTTTAAAAGTTTAATTTTTTTTTAAGTTTGATGGTTTTTAGTCTGAAATAGTTAAAGTAGTTTTAAAAGATTGAATGTTTTGAAAGCAATAGTCTGTCAGAGATAGATAGATAGATAGATAGATAGATAGATAGATAGATAGATAACATAATTAGCAAGTTACTAGCATGATTCTAGCATGATTAGCATTTTACCTGCATGTTTGCTAACACAATTAGCAAGCTGCTGGCATGATTACCAAGTTAGTAGCATGTTGCTAGTGTGTTTCTAGCATGATTACCAAGTTAGTAGCATGTTGCTAGCATGTTGCTAGCATAATTAGCAAGTTACTAGCATGTTGTTAGCATGATTAGCAAGAAGTTTACTAACATGTTACTAACATGATTATGTTACTAATGTTTCTAACATGATTATCAAGTTACTAGCATGTTACTAGCATGTTTCTAGCATGATTAACCAGCTACTATGTATTTACTAACATACGATTAACAACTGGTTACTAGCATGTTTAACATGATTAGTAGAAGTTACTAGCATGTTACTAGCATGATTAGCATGTTACTAGCATGTTTCTAGCATGATTAACAAGTTACACTAGCATGTTACTAACGTGATTATGTTACTGCACTAGCATGTTTCTAACAGATTAGTAGTAAGTTACCCCAGCATGTTACTAGCGATTAACATGTTACTAACGTTTCTAACATGATTAACAGATTTTAACATGTTTTCCTAGCATGATTCGTTAACAGAAGTTACGCATGTTACTAACGCCGTTATGTTACTAGCATGTTTCTAGCATGATTAACTTAAGTTACTATGTTTCTGGCATGATTGAAAAGTTACTGGCATGTTTTAGCATGATTGGCATAATTACTAGCACATGATTAACTTAAGTTACTAATGTTTCTAGCATGATTAGCAGCAAAGTTACTTTAACATGTTTCTAGCATGATTAACAAGGTTACTAGCATGTTACTAGCATGATTAGCATGTTGCTATGTTTTCTAGCATGATTAGCAAGTACTAGCATGTTTTAGCATGATTAGCAAGTTGCTAGCATGTTTTTAGCATGATTAGCAAGTTACTAGCATGTTTTAGCATGATTAGCAAGTTACTAGCATGTTTCTAGCATGATTAGTTACTAGCATTCTGGTTGCTAGGCGTAGATAGATAGATAGATAGATAGATAGATAGATAGATAGATAGATAGTAATGGTTAGATAGATAGATAGATAGATAGAGTTTGAATGAGTTTAAATGGATTAGAAATACAGTACATAGAAGGGAAGTTTGATTGAGTCTCAAAGGATTCTGGGGATTTTGACAGTTGAAATTTGAAAAGTGCTGGCTCATTTGAACATTCCGTCAATGTAAGTCTATGGGATTTTTCCCAATTTTAATCGTCATTTTTAGGAAAACCGTAAGTCCGATCAGTTAGAAAAGATATAGCACACTCGGTCAGGGGTGCGTTTCCCAAAAGCATCGTTAGCCAACTATGGTCGCAAGTTCCGTCGTTACCAGTAGAGTTCAATGGACCTAACCACCATAGTTAGCTAAGGATGCTTTTGGGAAACGCACCCCAGATCAGTTTGAAGATCTGGGCTGAGTTTGGAGTTTGTACAGTTAAAGCTCTAGGACGAGTTAGTGTCAACAGATTTAGTCTCAGAAGAAGAATAATAATAATAATAAGAAGTTTAAATAGTAGATCAGTAAGTTGGCTTTCTCAAGCCAACTTAATAATAACTAGAAAGTAAAGTTAGTGAACTAACTTTGATGTTGGCTTGGAGAGCCAACCCGGGCAGCCTCGGGGCAAAAGAGCCAGAGCACTTGTGTGTCCGGCGTTCTTGAGCTGCCCCGCTGCGAAAATGCGGCCTTGCCATTTCATTTTCTAATAAAAAAGCAGACTAGGCTATGACAACAGGTTCAACAGAGTTGGCTAGCTGAATGTGAAACCGTATACAAATAAATATGTCTTTTAAAGCGTTAAAAAAAAAATATTCCAGCAATCCACCCATTAGAAAACATCAAGACATAAATTCAGGTGTTTGTGAGCTGAAGAATTATTTGTATTGTATTATTTGTATTGTATTTTATATGCTTGTAATTGTTTTCCCTGTTTGCTATTTCAAAGTTCTGTCATCTAAATGAAACACTGTAAAAATAGTGTTCGAATTGAGATCTTGAAGGATAAGTTATCCTGTGGCCCCCTCTGGTGGACAACATTACCACTACTGCCTTCATCTTTGAATCATAGGTTCACTTGAGACATAAACGACTGTTTTCGATTATATTCGTTAAGCTATGATGTATTTTGAAATGATCTTGTCTGTGTTTGTCCGAGAGAAGTCTTTCTTATTGAGAGAAGAGGATGAATGCGTTCCGGGGCGCGATCGTCCAAGGCGCAACGCGTTGATGTGCATTTACATATAGAAAATCTAAAAAAACAGCAATTTTCCCCTTTTGAATATGTTCTTCTACTATTATTGTGTTGTATCGCTGGAGTTGTTTTATTTAAAAGCCTATAAAGCAGCTGCAAATGATGTAGATTAGTCAGCGAGGACTGAGAACAGCGAGCTCCAGCGCGTTGCTCTGCAAGTTCAACGAAAAACATCACAGGCATTTATAAGTGCTCATTTTTACTTTTTTAATATGTTCTTCTATTATTATTGTGTTCTATCGCTGGAGTGTTTTCATTTAAAAGCCTTTAAAACAGCTGTAAATGATGTAGATTAGTCAGCGAGGACTGAGAATAGCGAGCTGCAGCGCGTTGCTCTGCAAGTTCAACGAAAAATATCACAGGCATTTATAAGTGCTCATTTTAACCTTTTTAATATGTTCTTCTATTATTATTGTGTTGTATCACTGGACTGTTTTTATTTAAAAGCCTTTAAAAGCTTCAACTTATTTATTTTTCTGAGCACGGAAGCAGGGCAGCGATCAAGCTGCGGCGCGTTGTTGTGCATTTACACACAGAACACGTCAAAAGCATTCATTTTACCTCTTTAATATGTTTTTCTACTATTATTGTGTTGTATCGCTGGAGTAGTTTTATTTATAAGACTTTAAGACGTGCAAATAAAGACGTTTAATGAGGACGCTGCAGAGAGCTCGCAAGCTCCGTAACCCGAATTGACGGTTTAAGTTTTATATAAAACAGCTCACAAACGCCTGAATGTATGTCTTGATGTGTTCTTGTGGGTGGATTAAGTTAAATCGCTGGAATATTTTTTTTGAAAACGCTTTAAAAGGCGTACAAATCATTTAGTTTAGTGAGCGCGTGCGGATAGCAGTGGCTGATCGAAGCAGTCACAGATCTATGATGTTTTACACTGTTCTCTGGTCAGACAGTCATCATTCATGAGCCATGGACCTGATAATAATCAGATATGTTGGTTTAGCTTGTCAGTATGAATTAAATTCATGTATTTATTTGTATTTTTAACCGAGTTTAAAGTGAAAGTATGAGGAGATAGCCGACTCCGCCTCTGGTATTGCTCCTCTAGAGGGGGCATTTTTTCTCGGTCAATGTAAGTCTATGGGAAATATTTAATTTTTTGTACAAATTATTTATGGGAAAACTGTATGTCTGATCAGTCTAAAAAAGATACAGCAACAAAGCTAAAATTAGAGCCCAGGTTTCTGCCAAGTTTGGTGTTTGTGGCATTAAAGCCCTGGGACTAGTTAGAGATGAAGTCAGAATTTTTTTCTCAGACAATGGAAGTCTATGGGAAATATTCAACACTTAAAAATTATTTATGGGAAAACTGTAAGTCTGATCAGTCTAAAAATATATAGCAACAAACACGGAATTAGGGCCCAGGTCTCTGGCAAGTTTGGGCCTTGTGGCATTAAAGCCCTAGGAGGAGTAGCGTTTGGAAAATTAAGTCTAAGAAGAATAATAATAATAACTAGATAAAAAAGTTCGTCAAGACAAACTTTAAGTTGGCTTGAGAAAGCCGGACCAGAAAGTTTTAAAAAGTTTAAAAAGTTTGAAAAGTTTGAAAAGTTAAGACGTTTCAAAAGTTTAAATACTTTAAGAAGTTTAAGAAGTTTTAAGTTTGGATGGTTTTCAGTCTGAAATATTTTTAAAGTTTGAATGTAGTCTGTCAGATAGATAGATAGATAGATAGATAGTATTGGTCAGATTATCAATCGACAGATAGATAGATAGATAGATAGATAGATGATTCTAACATAATTACCAAGTTACTAGCATGTTGCTAGTCTGTTTCTAGCACGATTAGCAAGCTGATAGCATGTTTCTAGCATGATTAACATGTTGCTAGCACGTTTCTAACATGATTAGAAAGTTGCCAGCATGTTTCTAACATGATTAGCAAAGTTGCTAGCATGTTTTTAGCATGACTAGCATGTCGCTAGCATGTTTCTAGCATGATTAGCATGTCGCTAGCATGTTTCTAACATGATTAGCAAAGTTGCTAGCATGTTTCTAACATGATTAGCATGTCGCTAGCATGTTTCTAACATGACTAGCATGTTGCGAGCATGTTTCTAGCATGATTAGCATGTCGCTAGCATGTTTCTTGCATGACTAACATGTTGTTAACATGTTTCTAGCATGATTAGCATGTCGATAGCATGTTTCTTGCATGACTAGCATGTCGCTAGCATGTTTCTAGCATGACTAGCATGTTTCTAGCATGATTAGCAAAGTTGCTAGCATGATTCTAGCATGACTAGCATGTCACTAGCATGTTTCTAGCATGACTAGCATGTCACTAGCATGTTTCTAGCATGATTAGCAAAGTTGCTAGCATGTTTCTAGCATGATTAGCATGTCGCTAGCATGATTCTAACATGACTAGCATGTCACTATCATGTTTCTAGCATGATTAGCAAAGTTGCTAGCATGTTTCTAGCATGATTAGCATGTCACTAGCATGTTTCTAGCATGATTAGCAAAGTTGCTAGCATGTTTCTAGCATGACTAGCATGTCGCTAGCATGGTTCTAGCATGATTAGCAAAGTTGCTAGCATGTTTCTAACATAACTAGCATGTCGCTAGCATGTTTCTGGCATGACTAGCATGTCGCTAGAATGTTTCTAGCATGACTAGCGTGTCGCTAGCATGTTT
This sequence comes from Labeo catla, assembly GCA_012976165.1. Classification (NCBI taxonomy): domain Eukaryota; kingdom Metazoa; phylum Chordata; class Actinopteri; order Cypriniformes; family Cyprinidae; genus Labeo; species Labeo catla. Next base: position 110,516 of record VONZ01001534.1, read on the forward strand.
CTAGCATGACCAGCATGTTTCTAGCATGATTAGCATGTTGTTAGCATGTTTCTAGATAGATAGATAGATAGATAGATAGATAAGGTTAGATGATAGATAGATAGATAGATAGATAGATAGATAGATAGATAGATAGTAAGGGTTTGAAGATAGATAGATAGATAGATGAGTTTGAATGAGTTTAAATGGATTAGAAATACAGTACATAGAAGGGTTGAAGTTTGATTGAGGCTCAAAGGATTCTGGGAGTTTTGACAGTTGGAATTTGAAAAGTGTTGGCTCATTTGAACATTCCGTCAATGTAAGTCTATGGGATTTTTCCCAGTTTTAAACGTCATTTTTAGGAAACCGTAAGTCCGATCAGTTAGAAAAGATATAGCAACTCGAGTCAGATCAGTTTGAAGATCTGGGCTGAGTTTGGAGTTTGAAGAGTTAAAGCTCTAGGAGGAGTAGCAGTCAGAAATTTTAGTCTCAGAAGAAGAATAATAATAATAAGTTTAAATAGCATATCAGTAAGTTGGCTTTCTCAAGCCAACTTAATAACTAGAAAGTAAAGTTAGTGAACTAACTTTGATGTTGGCTTGGAGAGCCAACCCGGGCAGCCTCGGGGCAAAAGAGCCAGAGCACTTGTGTGTCCGGCGTCCTTGAGCTGCCCCGCTGCGAAAATGCGGCCTTGCCATTTCATTTTCTAATAAAAAAGCAGACTAGGCTATGACAACAGGTTCAACAGAGTTGGCTAGCTGAATGTGAAACCGTATACAAATAAATATGTCTTTTAAAGCGTTAAAAAAAAAATATTCCAGCAATCCACCCATTAGAAAACATCAAGACATAAATTCAGGTGTTTGTGAGCTGAAGAATTATTTGTATTGTATTATTTGTATTGTATTTTATATGCTTGTAATTGTTTTCCCTGTTTGCTATTTCAAAGTTCTGTCATCTAAATGAAACACTGTTAAAATAGTGTTTGAATTGAGATCTTGAAGGATAAGTGATCCTGTGGCCCCCTCTGGTGGACAACATTACCATTACTGCCTTCATCTTTGAATCATAGGTTCACTTGAGACATAAACGACTGTTTTCGATTATATTCGTTAAGCTATGATGTATTTTGAAATGATCTTGTCTGTGTTTGTCCCAGAGAAGTCTTTCTTATTGAGAGAAGAGGATGAATGCGCTCCGGGGCGCGATCGTCCGAGGCGCAACGCGTTGATGTGCATTTAAATATAAAAAATCTAAAAAAAACAGCAATTTTCCTCTTTTGAATATGTTCTTCTACTATTATTGTGTTGTATCGCTGGAGTGGTTTTATTTAAAAGCCTATAAAGCAGCTGCAAATGATGTAGATTAGTGAGCACGGACTGAGAACAGCGAGCTGCAGCGCTTTGCTCTGCAAGTTCAACGAAAAATATCACAGGCATTTATAAGTGCTCATTTTAACCTTTTTAATATGTTCTTCTATTATTATTGTGTTATATCGCTGGAGTGTTTTTATTTAAAAGCCTTTAAAAGCTACAAATTATGTAGTTTTGTGAGCACTCACGGACGGAGGGCAGCGAGCCGCCGCACGTTGCTATGTATTTACACACAGAATACGTCAAAAGCATTAATTTTACCTCTTTAATATGTTCTTCTACTATTATTGTGTTGTTTCGCTGGAATAGTTTTATTTACAAGACTTTAAGACGTGCAAATAAAGCCGTTTAATGAGGACGCTGCAGAGAGCTCGCAAGCTTCGTAACCCGAAGCGACGGTTTCAGTTTTATATAAAACAGCTCACAAACACTTGAATTTATGTCTTGATGTTTTGTAATGGGTGGATTGCATACAATCGCTGGAATATTTTTTTTTTAAAACGCTTTAAAAGACGTACAAATCATATATTTTTGTGAGTGCGTGCGGATAGGACTGGCTGATCGAAGCGGTCACAGAACTATGATGTTTTACACTGTTTTCTGGTCAGACAGTCATCATTCATGAGCCATGGACCTAATAATAATCAGATATGTTGGTTTAGCTTGTCAGTATGAATTAAATTCATGTATTTATTTGTATTTTTAACCGAGTTTAAAGTGAAAGTATGAGGAGATAGCCGACTCCGCCTCTGGTATTGCTCCTCTAGAGGGGGCATTTTTTCTCAGTCAATGTAAGTCTATGGGAAATATTTAATTTTTTTTACAAATTATTTATGGGAAAACTGTATGTCTGATCAGCCTAAAAAAGATACAGCAACAAAGCTAAAATTAGATCCCAGGTTTCTGCCAAGTTTGGTGTTTGTGGCATTAAAGCCCTGGGACTAGTTAGAGATGAAGTCGGAATTTTTTTCTCAGACAATGGAAGTCTATGGAAAATGTTCAACACTTAAAAATTCTTTATGGGAAAACTGTAAGTCTGATCAGTCTAAAAAGATATAGCAACAAACACGGAATTAGGGCCCAGGTCTCTGGCAAGTTTGGGCCTTGTGGCATTAAAGCCCTAGGAGGAGTAGCGTTTGGAATATTAAGTCTAAGAATAATAATAATAATAATAATAACTAGAAACTAAAGTTCGAAAACAAACTTTAATGTTGGCTTGGAGAGCCAACCCGGGCAGCCTTGGGGCAAAAGAGCCAGAGCACTTGTGTGTCCGGCGTTCTCGAGCTGCCCCGCTGTGAAAATGCGCCCTTGCTATTTAATTTTCTAATAAAAAGAGCAGACTAGGCTATGACAACAGGTTCAACAGAGTTGGCTAGCTGGATGTGAAATAATTATTTGTATTGTTTTTATGTACTTGTAACTGTTTTCCCTGTTTGCTATTTCAAAGTTCTGTCGTCTAAATGAAACACTGTAAAAATAGTCTTTGAATGGAGATCTTGAAGGATGAGTTATCCTGTGGCCCCCTCTGGCCGACAACATTACCATTATTGCCTTCATCTCTGAATCATATTAACACTGCATAGTTTTCATTAAATATTGATTCTTGTTAGAGCAATAAATAAAAGCATACATAAATATATAACAGAAGCCAAGACGAATGAACGATATTTAGTTTTTTTATGGAGTAACATTGAAGACAGAATGCAGAATGCGGCCTCTTTAATGTTGAAATCCAATATAATGATCCACATCCGATTTATTTCTCAACAATTCATGTTCACTTGAGACATAAACGACTGTTTTCGATTATATTCGTTAAGCTATGATGTATTTTGAAAAGATCTTGTCTGTTTTTGTCCGAGAAAAGACTTTATTATTGAGAGAAGCGAGAATGAATGTGTTCCGGGGCGCGATCGTCCGAGGCGCAACGCGTTGCTGTGCATTTTAATACAGAAAATCTAAAAAACAGCACTTTTCCCCTTTTTAATATGTTCTTCTATTATTATTGTGTTCTATCGCTGGAGTGGTTTTATTTAAAAGCCTTTAAAGCAGCTGCAAATGATGTAGATTAGTCAGCACGGACGTAGAACAGCGAGACGTAGCGCGTTGCTCTGCAAGTTTAACGGAAAATGATCATAGTCATTTATGAGTGCTCATTTTAACCTTTGTATTATGTTATTCTATTATTATTGTGTTGTATCGCTGGAGTGTTTTTATTTAAAAGACTTTAAAACAGCTGTAAATAATGTAGATTAGTCAGCACGGACGGATAACAGCGAGCCACAGCGCGTTGCTCTGCAAGTTCAACGAAAAATATGACAGGCATTTATAAGTTCTCATTTTAACCTTTTTAATATGTTCTTCTATTATTATTGTGTTCTATCGCTGGAGTGTTTTCATTTAAAAGCCTTTAAAACAGCTGTAAATGATGTAGATTAGTCAGCACGGACGGATAACAGCGAGCTGCAGCGCGTTGCTCTGCAAGTTCAACGAAAAATGATCATAGGCATTTATGAGTGCACATTTTAACCTTTTTATTATGTTATTCTATTATTATTGTGTTGTATCGCTGGAGTGTTTTTATTTAAAAGCCTTTAAAACAGCTGCAAATGATGTAGATTAGTCAGCACGGACTGAGAACAGCGAGCTGCAGCGCGTTGCTCTGCAAGTTCAACGAAAAATATCACAGACATTTATAAGTGCTCATTTTAACCTTTTTAATATGTTCTTCTATTATTATTGTGTTGTATCGCTGGAGTGTTTTTATTTAAAAGCCTTTAAAAGCTTCAACTTATTTATTTTTCTGAGCACGGAAGCAGGGCAGCGATCAAGCTGCGGCGCGTTGCTGTGCATTTACACGCAGAATACGTCAAAAGCATTCATTTTACCTCTTTAATATGTTCTTCTACCATTATTGTGTTGTATCGCTGGAGTAGTTTTATTTATAAGACTTTAAGACGTGCAAAATAAAGGCGTTTAATGAGGATGCTGCAGAGAGCTCGCAAGCTCCGTAAGCCGAATTGACGGGTTCAGTTTTATATAAAACAGCTCACAAACGCCTGAATGTATGTCTTGATGTGTTCTTGTGGGTGGATTAAGTTAAATCGCTGGTATAATTTTTTTTTAAAACGCTTTAAAAGACGTCCAAATCATGTAGTTTAGTGAGCGCGTGCGGATAGCAATGGCTGATCGAAGCGGTCACAAATCTATGATGTTTTACACTGTTCTCTGGCCAGACAGTCATCATTCATGAGCCATGGACCTGATAATAATGAGATATGTTGGTTTAGCTTGTCAGTATGAATTAAATTCATGTATTTATTTGTATTTTTAACCGAGTTTAAAGTGAAAGTATGAGGAGATAGCCGACTCCGCCTCTGGTATTGCTCCTTTAGAGGGGGCATTTTTTCTCAGTCAATGTAAGTCTATGGGAAATATTTAATTTTCTTTACAAATTATTTATGGGAAAACTGTATGTCTGATCAGTCTAAAAAAGATACAGCAACAAAGCTAAAATTAGAGCCCAGGTTTCTGCCAAGTTTGGTGTTTGTGGCATTAAAGCCCTGGGACTAGTTAGAGATGAAGTCAGAATTTTTTTCTCAGACAATGGAAGTCTATGGGAAATATTCAACACTTAAAAATTATTTATGGGAAAACTGTAAGTCTGATCAGTCTAAAAAGATATAGCAACAAACACGGAATTAGGGCCCAGGTCTCTGGCAAGTTTGGGCCTTGTGGCATTAAAGCCCTAGGAGGAGTAGTGTTTGGAAAATTAAGTCTAAGAATAATAAAAATAATAATAACTAGAAACTAAAGTTAGTGAACTAACTTTGATGTTGGCTTGGAGAGCCAACCCGGGCAGCCTCGGGGCAAAAGAGCCAGAGCACTTGTGTGTCCGGCGTTCTTGAGCTGCCCCGCTGCGAAAATGCGGCCTTGCCATTTCATTTTCTAATAAAAAAGCAGGCTAGGCTATGACAACAGGTTCAACAGAGTTGGCTAGCTGAATGTGAAACCGTATACAAATAAATATGTCTTTTAAAGCGTTTAAAAAAAAATATTCCAGCAATCCACCCATTAGAAAACATCAAGACATAAATTCAGGTGTTTGTGAGCTGAAGAATTATTTGTATTGTATTATTTGTATTGTATTTTATATGCTTGTAATTGTTTTCCCTGTCTGCTATTTCAAAGTTCTGTCATCTAAATGAAACACTGTAAAAATAGTGTTTGAATTGAGATCTTGAAGGATAAGTTATCCTGTGGCCCCCTCTGGTGGACAACATTACCACTACTGCCTTCATCTTTGAATCATAGGTTCACTTGAGACATAAACGACTGTTTTCGATTATATTCGTTAAGCTATGATGTATTTTGAAATGATCTTGTCTGTGTTTGTCCGAGAGAAGTCTTTCTTATTGAGAGAAGAGGATGAATGCGTTCCGGGGCGCGATCGTCCGAGGCGCAACGCGTTGATGTGCATTTAAATATAGAAAATCTAAAAAAACAGCAATTTTCCCCTTTTGAATATGTTTTTCTACTATTATTGTGTTGTATCGCTGGAGTGGTTTTATTTAAAAGCCTATAAAGCAGCTGCAAATGATGTAGATTAGTGAGCACGGACTGAGAACAGCGAGCTCCAGCGCGTTGCTCTGCAAGTTCAACGAAAAATATCACAGGCATTTATAAGTGCTCATTTTTACTTTTTTAATATGTTCTTCTATTATTATTGTGTTGTATCGCTGGAGTGTTTTCATTTAAAAGCCTTTAAATCAGCTGTAAATGATGTAGATTAGTCAGCGAGGACTGAGAACAGCGAGCTGCAGCGCGTTGCTCTGCAAGTTCAACGAAAAATATCACAAGCATTTATAAGTGCTCATTTTAACCTTTTTAATATGTTCTTCTATTATTATTGTGTTGTATCGCTGGAGTGTTTTTATTTAATAGCCTTTAAAAGCTTCAACTTATTTATTTTTCTGAGCACGGAAGCAGGGCAGCGATCAAGCTGCGGCGCGTTGTTGTGCATTTACACACAGAACACGTCAAAAGCATTCATTTTACCTCTTTAATATGTTCTTCTACTATTATTGTGTTGTATCACTGGAGTAGTTTTATTTATAAGACTTTAAGACGTGCAAAATAAAGGCGTTTAATGAGGACGCTGCAGAGAGCTCGCAAGCTCCGTAACCCGAATTGACGGGTTCAGTTTTATATAAAACAGCTCACAAACGCCTGAATGTATGTCTTGATGTGTTCTTGTGGGTGGATTAAGTGAAATCGCTGGTTTATATTTTTTTAAAAACGCTTTAAAAGACGTCCAAATCATGTAGTTTTGTGAGCGCGTGCGGATAGCAATGGCTGATCGAAGCGGTCACAAATCTATGATGTTTTACACGGTTCTCTGGCCAGACAGTCATCATTCATGAGCCATGGACCTGATAATAATCAGATATGTTGGTTTAGCTTGTCAGTATGAATTAAATTCTTGTATTTATTTGTATTTTTAACCGAGTTTAAAGTGAAAGTATGAGGAGATAGCCGACTCCGCCTCTGGTATTGCTCCTCTAGAGGGGGCATTTTTTCTCAGTCAATGTAAGTCTATGGGAAATATTTAATTTTCTTTACAAATTATTTATGGGAAAACTGTATGTCTGATCAGTCTAAAAAAGATAGAGCAACAAAGCTAAAATTAGATTCCAGGTTTCTGCCAAGTTTGGTGTTTGTGGCATTAAAGCCCTGGGACTAGTTAGAGATGAAGTCGGAATTTTTTCCTCAGACAATGGAAGTCTATGGAAAATATTCAACACTTAAAAATTCTTTATGGGAAAACTGTAAGTTTGATCAGTCTAAATAGATATAGCAACAAAGGACCAATATTATCCCAGGTCTCTGCCGAGTTTGGTGCTTGTGGCATTAAAGCCCTAGGAGGAGTAGCGTTTGGAAAAATAAGTCTAAGAAGAATAATAATAACTAGATAAAAAGTTTGTTAGCAAACTTTAAGTTGGCTTGAGAAAGCCTAGCCAGTAAGTTTTAAGTAGTTTTAAAAGCTTTTAGTTTAAAGAAAGTTTAAAGGTTTTCAGTTTGAAATAGTTTTAGTTTGGTTGATAAAGTTTGAAGATAGATAGGCTAGATAGATATAAATAAAGAAAAAAAGAAAAATTAGTTAGAAAGAAAAAGAAAGAAAGAAACATTAGTTAGAAAGAAAGAAACATTAGTTAGAAAGAAAGAAGAAAGATAAAAAAGAAAGATTAGTTAGAAAGAAAGAAAAAAGAAAGATTAGTAAGAAAGAAAAGTAAGAAAGAAAAGTAAAAAAGAAAAAAGAAAGATTAGTAAGAAAGAAAGAAAAGTAAGATAGAAAGAAAAGTAAAAAAGAAAAAAGAAAGATTAGTTAGATAGAAAGAAAAGTAAGCAAGAAAGAAAAGAAAGATTAGTTAGAAAGAAAGAAGAAAAAAGAAAGATTAGCTAGAAAGAAAGAAGACTGGTTAGAAAGAAAGAAAGAAAAAAGAAAAGATTAGTTAGAACGAAAGAAAAAAGAAAGATTTGTTAGAAAGGAAAGAAAGATTAGTTAGAAAGATTAGATTAGAAAGAAAGCATGTTGCTAGCATGATAGAAAGCAAGTCGCTAACATGGTTTTAGCATGATTAGCAAGTCGCCAACATGATTCTAGCATGACTAGCATGACTAGCAAGTCGGTAGCATGATTTTAGCAAGTCACTAGCATGATTTTAGCATTACTAGCAAGTCCCTAGCATGATTTTAGCATGATTAGCAAGTCGCTAGCATGATTTTAACATGACTAGCAAAATTAAGCTAACATGTTTCTAGCATATGATTAGCAAGTTCTTCAGCATGTTTCTAACATGATTAGCATGTTTTCTAGCATGATTAGGAAATTAAGCTAGCATGTTTCCTATGATTAGCAATTCTTGTATGTTTTCTAGCATGATGATTAGCAAAATTAAGCTAGCATGTTTCTAACATGTGATTAGCAAATTATTGCTTATGTTTCCTAGCATGATAAGCAAAAGTCGTAGCATGTTTCTAGCATATTGATTAGCAAAATTATTGCATGTTCTAGCATGATTAGCAAGTTCTTATGTTTCTAACATGAGATTAGCATGTTTTCTAGCATGATTAGGAAGTCGCTAGCATGTTTCTAGCATGATTAGCAAAGTCGCTAGCATGTTTCTAGCATGATTAGCATGTTTCTAGCATGATTAACAAAGTCGCTAGCATGTTTCTAGCATGATTAGCAAAGTCGCTAGCATGTTTCTAGCATGTTTAGCAAGTTGCTAACATGTTTCTAGCATGACTAGCATGTCGTTAGCATGTTTCTAGCATGATTAGCAAAGTTGCTAGCATGTTTCTAACATGATTAGCAAAGTTGCTAGCATGTTTCTAGCATGACTAGCATGTTGTTAGCATGTTTCTAGCATGATTAGCATGTCGCTAGCATGATTAGCAAGTTGCTAGCATGATTAACAAAATTGCTAGCATGTTTCTAACATGATTAGCAAGTTGCTAGCATGTTTCTAACATGATTAGCAAGTTGCTAGCATGATTAACAAAATTGCTAGCATGTTTCTAACATGATTAGCAAGTTGCTAGCATGTTTCTAGCATGGTTAGCAAGTTGCTAGCGTTTTTCTAGCATGATTAGCAAAGTAGCTATGAAGGTGTTATGTTAGTATTCATTGGCTGGTTGATAGGCCGAGTCAAATGAGCCCACCCCCAAACCTCTGCGACTTTCTGATCCACAGATATGATCACACTAAGTTTGTGCCAATGTTAAGTCTATGGGACTTTTTTTCCCAAAATTTTCGCCCGCTGTACGATCATCGTACACCTGATCACTTAGAAAAGTCATAGCACACCTTTCCTCAATAAGCCGCACGATTTGACACCTCATTCATGGGTCTACGACAAACGGTGCGGGACGAGTTACGCGCCGAAGTTTTGTCAGGGCGAATAGTAATAGTAACACTAGATATGTACATTTCCTGAAGGAAATGTGAGTGGTGCTTGCCGTGGCAAAACTCGGCCCTCGGTTGCTAGGGGGCTGTAATGTTGCTAGGCTGTGGCTATGACGATCATAGGTCATTACTTATTGGTTACTTGAAAAGTCAAATGAGTATGAGAGAGTTAGAAAGAGAAAGTGTTCCTAAGGCCCTGCATGTGTGTGTGTGTGTGTGTGTGAGAAAGTGACAGTTGAGATTCAATTTCATGAACATTCTGCCATTGTAAGTCTATGGGATTTTTTTGCCCGCTTTTTCGTCTGCTGTGCAAACATCGTACGCCCGATCGCTTAGAAAAGTCAAAGCACACCTCTCCTCAATGAGCCGCACGATTTGACACCTCTCATTCATGGGTCGACAAAGTGGAGACGAGGATTCGATGCCGAGAAGTTTTGTCAGGCGGATAGTAATAGTAACACTAGACATGTACATTTCCTGGAAAATGTGAATTGGTGCTACGTGGCAAAACTTCGACGCACTAGAGTTGCTAGGGTGTTGCTATGCAGTTAGGGTAACTGGGGTGGTTGTATTTACTTCAGGGTAACGGGGTGGATTTGCTAGGTTGCTATGCGTTGCTAAGGGTGTTACTATCGCGGAAGTTGCTAGGGTGTTGCTATCGCGGTTCTTGGAATTGCCGGGGTGGTTGCTAGAGTTGCTATGGTACTCAGGGTGGTTGCTAAGGTGTTGCTATGCCGTTGCTAGGGTATCCAGGGTGGTTGCTATGGTGTTGCTATGCGGTTGCTAGGGTACTTGGGGTGGTTGCTAGGCCGGTTGCTAAGGTACTTGGGGTGGTTGCTAGAGTGTTGTTAGTCAGATACTAGTTGTCACAGATCGTTACTATGGAGTGTTATAGAGTTCTTAGCCTGATTTAGCACTTAGCTAATCACTATTAGCATGTAGCTATTCACTGCTAGCATGACTAGCAACTTAAGGATTCCTATTTGCTAGCATGAGCCAAAAGAACCAAGTTCCATGTCTCTACGATGTTCTGATGTAGAGATATAGGTCTTGCTAAATGGTTGCTAGGGTACTCTGTTTGGTTGCTAGGGAGTGGCTTAAAAGCTGCCAGTGATGACACTCCAAAGGCTGCCTGCCAGTAAGAATGATATAAACCAACCCCCATGTCTCTATGACATTCAGATTTGAAGATATGCCTCTTCAGGTTTGGGTTGCTAGGGTGCTCGATAGTGATTGCTAGGGCGTGGCTAGGAAGTGGTGAAGGTGATTCATGATTGGCTGTTAACTGCTCTGAGTCAAATGAGCCCACCCCCATGTGTCTATGACACTGTGATCCAAAGATATCCATCTATCCATTTATAATGGTGGTCTATGGGATCAGTTGCTAGGGTGCTCTAAATGGTTGCTAGGGCGTGGCTTGACAGCTTAACAGTGATCCTGAGAGTCTGATTGGTTGTCTGAGTTAAATGAGCCCTCCCCCATGTCTCTATGACACTGTAAACCAGAGTTATGTTCAATGCAAAATTCCTATGTAAATTACCATAGTAGGAAAAACACATGCTTTTCATGGGCCGTCCCTCCCCATAGTATGTCAATGGGGCCACTTTGGGGGGCTCTTGCGCCCCAGGGGTACAACTTATACCCCATTGTGAGGTATGTTCTCGCACAGCCTGCCAGCCTCTCCAGATGTGGTGAATCACATGTTTCTACGAAATTCTCGCTCGGCGCTACGACCCGTCAAAGTTGGCCCCAATGTTAAGTCTATGGGATTTTTCGGGCGATTTTTCGGCCCGTTTGCGATCATCGTACACCCGATCGCTTATAAAAGTCATAGCACATCTTTCCTCAATAGGCCGCATGATTTGACGCCTCTTTCGTGGGTCTGTGACAAAAACTGCGGGACGAGTTACGCGCCGAAATTTGTACAGAATCTATTATAATAATAATAATAATAACTAGATATGTACATTTCCTGAAGAAAATGTGAGTGGTGCTTGCAGTGGTAAAACTCGGCCCTCGGTTGCTAGGGGGCTGTAAGCGGTTGTTAGGGTGTGGCTACGAAGATCATAGGTCATTACTCATTGGTTACCTGAAAGATAAGTCAAATGAATGTGAGAGAAAGTGACAGTTGAGATTCAAATTCATGAACATTCTGCCATTGTAAGTCTATGGGATTTTTTAGCCCACTTTTTCGCCCGCTGCACGATCATCGTACGCCCGAACGCTTAGAAAAGTCATAGCACACCTCTCCCCAGTAAGCCGGTCGATTTGACACCTCATTCATGGGTCTGTGACAAACGGTGCTGGACGAGTTACGTGCCGAAGTTTTGTCATGGCGAATCGTAATAGTAATACTAGATATGTACATTTCCTGAAGAAAATGTGAGTGGTGCTTGCAGTGGCAAAACTCGGCACTCGGTTGCTAGGGTGTGACTATGAAGGTCGTAGGTCATTACTTATTGGTTAGTTGAAAAGTCAAATGAGTATGAGAGAGCAGGGGTTCAAAAGGGCCTGTGTGTGTGAGAGAAAGTGACAGTTGAGACTCAATTTCATGAACATTCCGCCATTGTAAGTCTATGGGATTTTTTTTGTCAGCTTTTTCGTCTGCTGTACGATCATCGTACGCCCGATCGCTTAGAAAAGTCATAGCACACCTCTCCTCAGTGAGCCGCACGATTTGACACCTCATTCATGGGTCTACGACAAACGGTGCGGGACGAGTTACGCGCCAAAGTTTTGTCAGGGCGAATAGTAATAGTAATACTAGATATGTACATTTCCTGAAGAAAATGTGAGTGGTGCTTGCAGTGGCAAAACTCGGCACTCGGTTGCTAGGGTGCTGTAAGTGGTTGCTAGGGTGTGATTATGAAGGTCATAGGTCATTACTTATTGGTTACTTGAAAGGTCAAATGAGTTTGAGAGTTAGAAAGAGAAAGGGTTCCTAAGGCCCTGCATGTGTGTGTGTGTGTGTGAGAGAGAAAGTGACAGTTGAGATTCAAACTTATGAACATTCCGCCATTGTAAGTCTATGGGATTTTTTTACCCACTTTTTCATCCACTGTGTGAACATCGTAACCCTGATTGCTTAGAAAAGTCATAGCACACCTTTCCTCAGTAAGCCGCACGATTTGACACCTCATTCATGGGTCTACGACAAACGGTGCAGGACGAGTTACGCGCCGAAGTTCTGTCAGGGCGAATAGTAATAGTAACACTAGATATGTACATTTCCTGAAGAAAATGTGAGTGGTGCTTGCAGTGGCAAAACTCGGCGCTCGGTTGCTAGGATGTTGCTATGCGGTTGCTATGGTACTCGGGGTGGTTACTAGGACTGTTGCTAGGGTACTCAGGGTGGTTGCTAGGGTGTTGCTATGCAGTTGCTAAATTAATTAGGGGTGGTTGCTAGGGTGCAGGATGAAAGTTTGCTAGAGCTGTGGCTATGCAGTTTGCTAGAATTAACCGGAATTCAAGGATTCTACTAGAGGTGTTGCTATCACGGTTGCTAAATTTTCGGGAGGTGGTTGCTAGAGTGATTCTAAGGTACAGGGTGGTTGCTGGAGTGTTGCTATCACGGTTGCTAGGGTGCACCCAGGTGGTTCACTAAGAGTGTTGCTATCACAGTTTACTAGAGGGTGCTAGGGTGGATTCTTGGGGTGCTGCTATGCAGTTGCTAAGTGCCAGAGTGATTTGCTAGGTTACTATGGTACCAAATTTATAAGGTGTTGCTATCACGGTTTACTAGGGTGGATTTCACTAGAATTATTTGCTATCACGGTTGCTAGGGTATTTAGGGTGGTTACTAGGGCAGTTGCTAAGGGCACCCTGGGTGGCTGATAAAGTGTTTATGCGGTTGCTAGGGTAACCGGGGTGGTTGCTAGGGTGTTGCTATGCGGTTGCTAGGGTAACCGGGGTGGTTGCTAGGGCGGTTGCTAAGGTACTTGGAGTGGTTGCTAGAGTGTTGTTAGGCAGTTACTAGTTGTCACAGATCATTACTGTGGAGTTTTATAGAGTTCTTAGTCTGATTTAGCACTTAGCTAATCACTATTAGCATGTAGCTGTTCACTGCTAGCATGACTAGCATCTTAAAGATACCTATTTGCTAGCACGAGTCAAAAAAACCAAGTCCCATGTCTCTACGATGTTCTGATGTAGAGATATAGGACTTGCTAGATGGTTGCTAGGGTACTCTGTTTGGTTGCTAGGGAGTGGCTTGGCAGCTACCAATGATGACACTCCAAAGGCTACTTGCCACTATGAATGATATAAATCAACCCCCACGTCTCTATGACATTCAGATTTGAAGATATGTCTGTGTGGGTTTTGGTTGGTAGGGTGCTCGATAGTGGTTGCTAGGGAGTGGCTAGGAAGTGGTGGAGCTGATTCATGATTGGCTGTTTACTGCCCTGAGTCAAATGAGCCCACCCCCATGTCTCTATGACACTGTGATCCAAAGATATCCATCTGGGCTTTTATACTGGCAGTCTATGGGATCAGTTGCTAGGGTGCTCTAAATGGTTGCTAGGGCGTGGCTTGACAGCTTCACAGTGATCCTGAGAGTCTGATTGGTTGTCTGAGCTAAATGAGCCCTCCCCCATGTCTCTATGACATTGTGATGTAGAGTTATGTTCAATGCAAAATTCCTATGTAAATTACCATAGTAGGAAAAACACACGCTTTTAATGGGCCGTTCCTCCCCATAGTATGTCAATGGGGCCACTTTGGGGGGCTCTTGCGCCCCAGGGGTACAACTTATACCCCATTGTGAGGTATGTTCTCGCACAGCTTGCGAGCCTCTCCAAATGTGGCGAATCGCATGTTTTTACCAAATTCTCGCTCTGCGCTACGACCCCTCAAAGTTGGCCGCAATGCATTGTCTATGGGAATTTTCGGCTGATTTTTCACCCCGTGTACGAACATCGTACCCCCGATCGCTTATAAAAGTCATAGCACACCATTCCCGAATAGGCCGCACGATTTGACGCCCGTTTCATGGGTCTGTGACAAAAACTGCGGGACAAGTTACGCGCCGAAATTTGCACGGAAGAAAAATAAGAAGAATAATAATAATAAGTATGTGAGATAATAATAGTGATGCTTCGCCTTTGGCAAGCACCACTAACTAGATATGTACATTTTCTGAAGAAAATGTGAGTGGTGCTTGCCGTGGCAAAACTCGGCCCTCGGTTGCTATGGAGTTGCTATGCGGTTACTAGGGTAACTGGGGTGGTTGCTAGGATGTTGCTATGCGGTTGCTAGGGTAACCAGGGTGGTTGCTAAGGTGTTGCTATGCTGTTGCTAGGGTGTTGCTATCGCGGTTGCTAGAATTTTCGGGGTGGTTGCTAGAGCTGTTGCTAGCATTACCCAGAATTGGCGGATTTGCTAAGGTGTTGCTATCACGGTTGCTAGAATTGGCAGGGGTAGTTTAACTAGGGTGTTGCTATCGCGGTTGCTAGGGTACTTTCGGGTTGGTTGCTAGAAGTTTGCTAGGGTACCCAAATTGGTTGCTAAGGTATTTGCTATCACGGTTGCTAGAATTAGCAGGGTGGTTGCCTAGAGGTGTTGCTATCGCGGTTGCTAGAATTTTCGGGGGTGGATTTGCTAGGTAGTTGCTAAGGTACCGGTGGTTGCTAAGGTGTTGCTATCACGGTTGCTAGGGTAACTGGGGTGGTTGCTAGGGTGTTGCTATGCAGTTGCTAGGGTACTTTCCCGAGTGGTTAACTGGGAAGGCGGTTGCTAAGGTATTTGGGGTGGTTGCTAGAGTGTTGTTAGGCAGTTACTAGTTGTCATAGATCATTACAATGGAGTTTTATGGAGCTCTTAGCCTGATTTAGCACTTAGCTAATCACTATTAGCATGTAGCTATTCTCTACTAGCATGGCTAGCATCTTAAGGATTCCTATTTGCTAGCATGAGTCAAAGGAACCAAGTCCCATGTCTCTACAATGTTCTGATGTAGAGATATAGGACTTGCTAAATGGTTGCTAGGGTTTCTGTTTGGTTGCTAGGGAGTGGCTTGGCAGCTACCAATGATGACACTCCAAAGTCTGCTTGCCAGTATGAATGATATAAATCAACCCCCATGTCTCTATGACATTCAGATTTGAAGATATGTCTGTGTGGGTTTTAGTTGCTAGGGTGCTCAATAGTGGTTGCTAGGGCGTGGCTAGGAAGTGGTGGAGCTGATTCATGATTGGCTGTTTACTGCCCTGAGTCAAATGAGCCCACCCCCATGTCTCTATGACATTGTGATCCAAAGATATCCATCTAGGCTTTTATAATGGCAGTCTATGGGATCAGTTGCTAGGGTGCTCTAAATGGTTGCTAGGGCGTGGCTTAACAGCTTCACAGTGATTCTGAGAGTCTGATTGGTTGGCTGAGTTAAATGAGCCCTCCCCCATGTCTCTATGACATTGTGATGCAGAGTTATGTTCAATGCAAAATTCCTATGTAAATTACCATAGTAGGAAAAAAACATGCTTTTTAATGGGCCGTCCCTCCCCATAGTATGTCAATTGGGGCCATTTTGGGGGGCTCTTGCGCCCCAGGGGTACAACTTATACCCCATTGCGAGGTATGTTCTCGCACAGCCTGCCAGCCTCTCCAAATGTGGTGAATCGCATGTTTCTACGAAATTCTTGCTTGGCGCTACGACCCCTCAAAGTTGGCCGCAATGTTAAGTCTATGGGATTTTTCGGCTGATTTTTCGCCCCGTGTACGATCACCGTACCCCCGATCGCTTATAAAAGTCATAGCACACCATTCCCGAATAGGCCGCACGATTTGACGCCCGTTTGGTGGGTCTGTGACAAAAACTGCGGGACAAGTTACGCGCCGAAGTTTTGTCCAGAAGAAGAAGAATAATAATAATAACTAGATATGTACATTTTCTGAAGAAAATGTGAGTGGTGCTTGCCGTGGCAAAACTCGGCCCTCGGTTGCTATGGAGTTGCTATGCGGTTACTAGGGTAACTGGGGTGGTTGCTAGGATGTTGCTATGCGGTTGCTAGGGTAACCAGGGTGGTTGCTAAGGTGTTGCTATGCTGTTCTTTAGAAGGGGTGTTGCTATCACGGTTGCTAGGAATTACTTTCGGGGTGGTTCTTTAGAGTACATTTAATGCTTGCTTACGATGCCAGGGTAGTTTGCTAAAGGTGTTACTATCACGGTTTGCTAGGTAACTTAGGGGTGGTTCTTAGGAGTGTTGCTATCACCCGGTTGCTAGGGTACTTTCGGGTTAGTTCTTGGAAGTTGCTAGGGTACCCAAATTGGATTTGCTAAGGTGTTGCTATATCACGGTTCTTAAATTAACCAGGGTGGTTCTTAGGAGTGTTGCTATCTGGTTGCTAGGGTGCACTGGGGTGTTGCTAGAGTTTATTTGGAGTACTTGGGGAGGTTGCTAAAAGGTGTTCTTTATCGGTTGCTAGGAGTAACAGGGGGTGGTTTACTAGAAGTGTTGCTATCTGATTCTTTAGAATTTTCGGGTGGTTACTAGAGGCGGTTGCTAGGAATTACCAGAATTGTGGTTTACTAAAGATTTTGCTATGCCGTTGCTATGGTATCCAGGGTGGTTGCTAGGGTGTTGCTATGCGGTTGCTAGGGTACTTGGGGTGGTTGCTAGGGCGGTTGCTAAGGTACTTGGGGTGGTTGCTAGAGTGTTGTTAGGCAGTTACTAGTTGTCACAGATCATTACTATGGAGTTTTATAGAGTTCTTAACCTGATTTAACCCTTAGCTAATCACTATTAGCATGTAGCTATTCACTGCTAGCATGACTAGCATCTTAAGGATTCCTATTTGCTAGCATGAATCAAAAGAACCAAGTCCCATGTCTCTACGATGTTCTGATGTAGATATATAGGACTTGCTAGATGGTTGCTAGGGTACTCTGTTTGGTTGCTAGGGAGTGGCTTGGCAGCTACCAATGAGGACACTCCAAAGTCTGCTTGCCAGTATGAATGATATAAATCAACCCCCATGTCTCTATGACATTCAGATTTGAAGATATGTCTGTGTGGGTTTTCGTTGCTAGGGTGCTCAATAGTGGTTGCTAGGGCGTGGCTAAGAAGAGGTTAAGGTGATTCATGATTGGCTGTTTGCTGCCCCGAGTCAAATAAACCCACCCCCATGTCTCTATGACACTGTGATCCAAAGATATTCATCTGGGTCTTTTATAATGGTGGTCTATGGGATCTGTTGCTAGGGTGCTCTAAATGGTTGCTAGGGCGTGGCTTGACAGCTTATCGGTCATCCTGAGAGTCTGATTGGTTGTCTGAGTTAAATGAGCCCTCCCCCATGTCTCTATGACATTGTGATGCAGAGTTATGTTCAATGCAAAATTCCTATGTAAATTACCATAGTAGGAAAAAAACATGCTTTTTAATGGGCCGTCCCTCCACATAGTAAGTCAATGGGAAAATTTGGGGGGCTCTTGCGCCCCAGGGGTACAACTTATACCCCATTGCGGGGTATGTTTTCGCACAGCCTGCTAGCCTCTCCAGATGTGGTGAATCACATGTTTCTACGAAATTCTCGCTCGGCGCTACGACCGGTCAAAGTTGGCCGCAATGTTAAGTCTATGGGATTTTTTCGGCGATTTTTCGCCCCGTGTACGATCATCGTACCCCCGATCGCTTATAAAAGTCATAGCACACCATTCCCGAATAGGCCGCACGATTTGAGGCCCATTTCGTGGGCCTGTGACAAAAACTGCGGGACAAGTTACGCGCCGAAATTTTGTCCAGAAGAATAATAATAATAATAATAATAACTAGATAAAAAAGTTCGTCAAGACAAACTTTAAGTTGGCTTGAGAAAGCCGGACCAGAAAGTTTGAAAAAGTTTAAAAAGTTTAAAAAGTTTGAAAAGTTAAGAAGTTTCAAAAGTTTAAATAGTTTAAGAAGTTTTAAGTTTGGATGGTTTTCAGTCTGAAATATTTAGAAGTTTTAAAGTTTGAATGTCAGATAGATAGATAGATAGATAGACAGATAGATAGTATTGGTCAGATTATCAATCGACAGAAAGATGCATGGGGGGTTAGCAATGACTAGCATGATTAGCAAAGTTGCTAGCATGTTTTTTCTAACATGACTAGCATGTCGTTAGCATAATTCTAACATGATTAGCATGTTGCTAGCATGTTTCTAGCATAATTAGCAAAGTTGCTAGCATGTTTCTAACATGATTAGCATGTCGCTAGCATGTTTCCAACATGATTAATGTCGGTAGCATGTCGCTAGCATGTTTCTAGCATGATTAGCAAAGTTGTTAACATGTTTCTAGCATGACTAGCATGTCGTTAACATGTTTCTAACATGACTAGCATGTCGTTAGCATGTTTCTAACATGATCAGCATGTCGCTAGCATGTTTCTAGCATGACTAGCATGTCGCTAGCATGTTTCTAACATGATCAGCATGTCGCT
This sequence comes from Labeo catla, assembly GCA_012976165.1. Taxonomy (NCBI): domain Eukaryota; kingdom Metazoa; phylum Chordata; class Actinopteri; order Cypriniformes; family Cyprinidae; genus Labeo; species Labeo catla. The sequence goes on from VONZ01001534.1 coordinate 129,258, forward strand.
AGCATGTTTCTAGCATGACTAGCATGTCGCTAGCATGTTTCTAGCATGATTAGCATGAGGCTAGCATGTTTCTAACATGATTAGCAAAGTTGCTAGCATGTTTCTAACATGATCAGCATGTCGCTAGCATGTTTCTAGCATGACTAGCATGTTGCTAGCATGTTTCTAGCATGACTAGCATGTTGATAGCATGTTTCTAGCATGATTAGCATGTCACTAGCATGTTTTTAGCATGATTAGCAAAGTTGCTAGCATGTTTCTAGCATGACTAGCATGTCGCTAGCATGTTTCTAGCATGATTAGCAAAGTTGCTAGCATGTTTCTAACATGATTAG
>VONZ01001535.1:0-129253 GCA_012976165.1 Labeo catla
TAATAAGTTTAAATAGGATTTCAGTAAGTTGGCTTTCCCAAGCCAACTTAATTATTTAATTTTTTACAGTTGTCTTTTATTTTTGTGCCCGTTTTGTCTTTCCTTTGATTAGTAACGAACATTGTACTGCAGTGAATGCAATGTTTTCATACTGTGCCCCTTTCTGTGCTTTCCAGACCTGGCCATGTACCCTGCCCTCTTCATACAGGTTGTCATGATGTCATTACAGAAGGTAGGCTTATCTTGTAAAAAGGGTTTTCAAATTTGCAGTAGCTGACAGGCCAGAAAAACATTAGAATTGTCACGTTATAATGTGATACATTACCAGTTAGAAGTTTTTGAATAGTACGTTTTTTTTGTTGTTGTTGTTTTTATAAAAAAAGGTCTCTTCTGCTCACCAAGCCTGCATTTATTTGATCCAAAGTACAGCAAAAACAGTAGCATTTTGAAATAATTTTACTATTTAGAATAACTTTTTTTGATTTGAATATATTTTAAAATGTAATTTTATTCCTGTGATTTCAAAGCTGCATTCTGCACCTTTACTCTAGTCACATGATCCTTCAGAAATCATTCTAATATTCTGATTTGCTGCTCAGAAAATATTTAATATAATTATTATGTTGAAAACAGCAGAGTATATTTTTTCAGCATTTATCTAAAATGGATATCTTTTGTAACTTCATAAATGTCTTTATCATCAGTGATTAATTCCTTTAATTCTTTCCAATAAATAAATAAATAAATAAATAAAATACTGATGCCAAGCTTTTGAATAATACAGTGATAATGCTAATCTGAAAAAAATTACTAAACTGTTTTAATTATTTATAATAATAATAATAAATAAATAAATGTTTCTTGAGCAGCAAATCAGAATATTAGAATGATTTCTGAAGGATCATGTGACCCTGAAGACTGAAGTAATGCTGAAAATGTAAGTGAAAAAAAATACAGTAATATATTCAAATAGAAAGCAGTTATTTTAAATGGTAAAACTATTTCACAGTATTACTGCTTTTGCTGTACTTTGAATCAAATAAATGCAGGCTTGGTGAGACTTCTTTAAAAAAATATTAATAATCTTACTGTTCTAAAAGTTTTAACTGGTAGTGTAAGTTCATAGTTTTAACGATGTTTTTTTTTTCACCATATAAAATATTTTTGTTGTTAGGATATACAAAAATATTTTATAGCGGGAAACTGTTCTATGCAACTATGTTAAACCCACGCATGAAGTATGGAAGTAAGCAAAGCATATCGCAAAGCATATCGTATATGAAAAAAAAATGTACTAAATGTCAAAGTTGCACACGGAAAAGTAAAAATAAATAAATGACATGACAATTGTATGTTATTTTGTATTTAGTACTGTCCTGAATAAGCTATTACACATAACATATATATACTCGACGAGACAAAATAATAACTGAATTTATAAAAATGACCCCATTCAAAAGTTTACATACCCTTGAATCTTAATACTGTTTGCCATTTTCTGGATGTTTTAATGTTTTGTGATGATTGTTCATCATTCCCTTGTTTGTCCTGAGTAGTTCAACTGCCTCCTGTTTTTCAGAAAAATCCTCCAGCTCCTACACATTCTTTGGTTTCCCAGCATCTTCTGCATATGTGATGCATACGTGATGATTTTGAGATCCATCTTTTTACACTTAGGGCAACTGAAGGACTCATACATTACTATTGCGTAACTTGACCATATTTACTGATGCTCAAGAAGGAAACACAATGCATTAAGAGCCAGAGTTTGTAAACTTTTGAACAGGATGATGACCTGTAATTTTATATTTTATTTTTGTAAAGATCATATTTTTTCATTTAGTACTACACTTCAAAAGCTACATAAATAATTACATGTTTTCCAGAAGACAAAATAAGTATAATTTACCCTAATCATCTATTTTAAAATGTTTCCACCCCAGGCTCTTCATATTTTGTGTTTCCTTCTTAAGCAGTACTTTTGTAATAGTATGTATGAGTTTCTCAATTGTCCTGAGCATGTAAAGATGGATCTCAAAATCACAGTCACTGTTGGAAAAAGTTCACATATGCAGCAGATGCTGGAAAACCAAAGAATGTGAAGGACCTGAAGGATTTTTTTCTGAAGAACAGCAGGCAGTTGAACTGTTCAGGACAAACAAGAGACTCATGAACAACTATCACAAAACTTAAAAACAGTCGTGGATCACCAAGGAAACAACATACGGTATTAAGATTCAAGGGCATGTAAACTTTTGAATGGAGTAATTTTTATAAATTCAGTTATAGTTTTGTCTTGTGGAGTATATATAAACATCTGTTATGTGAAATAGCTTATTCAGGACAGTACTAATTACAGAATAACATGATCTCTCGTATTTTGTTAAAATTCTTAACATTTTGTATATTTTGCAAGTGGTATGTAAACTTATGTGCACAACTGTATATATTGGTCATCTATACTTATACACCTAAGTGTGATTAAAAGCAGTTAAAAAGTAATTGAAGTGATTGCTAAATATTGTTATTTATACTTTTTTCAGGCAGCCGAAGAACAACTTGGGACACCTCCTGAAAAGACAGTGACTCACACACACACACACACTAAATATATAATTAATATAAATCAATATGTTCTTGTTACTGTTTTCCATTATTTGGACACATTTTGATGCTTTACTGTGGAAATTATCATATCAATAAAGCCAATTTGAAAATAATTGAATTGACTGATAGTTTCCTGTAATGTGTTACTAGGTTCTAAAAACATTCAGTAAATGTGGGTAAGGACCTAAATAGGACCAAAAAAACATTTTAGGTTGGTCCTGCAAATGTTATGGGAATGTAGTGTAGAGACTAATAGGGGACTTCCTATAGTAATAACCTAAATGTCCCAAGAACGTCCTGAATGTTCTGTGAATGTTCTCCAAATGATGTCCTCTAACCCTTTAAAGAACTCCAGATCATGACCATCTCGGAACGTCCTGGGAACATTATTAGGTGACGTCCTTGACACCAGCACGGACGTTCTGACAACGTTTCGGGAATGTCACATTTCCAAATAAAATATGGTCCCCTACACGTCCCAAGAACGTCCTGAATGTTCTGTGAAGGTCCTCCAAATAACGTCCCCCAAACCTTTAAAGAACTCCACATCATGACCATCTCAGAACGTCCTGGGAACGTTACTAAATAACGTCCTTGACACCAGCGTGGACGTTCTGACAACGTTTTGCGAATGTCATATTTCCAAATAAAATATGGTCCCCTAAACGTCCCAAGAATGTCCTGAATGTTCTGTGTAGGTCCTCCAAATAACATCCCCCAAACCTTTAAAGAACTCCACATCGTGACCATCTCAGAACGTTATGGGGACGTTACTAAACAACGTCCTTGAGACCAGTGGGGACGTTCTGAGGACGTTCTGGGAACGTTCTGGGAACGTCACATTTCCAAATAAAATATGGTCCCCTAAACGTCCCAAGAACGTCCTGAATGTTCTGTGAAGGTCCTCCAAATAACGTCCCCCAAACCTTTAAAGAACTCCACATCGTGACCGTCTCAGAACGTTATGGGGACGTTACTAGGCAACGTCCTTGACACCAACAGGGACGTTCTAAGGACGTTCTGGGAACGTAAAATTTCTAGCGGGGTGTGTACTGACCAAAAGAGAGAAGCACATCGTCATTAATTCAGTGGTAAGAAACGAATGTAATATTATTCTAAGTAAAGTCAAATAAATGTTATTCGTTTTCAATGTCTGTAAAAATAAAATTCACATTTTTAAAATCCAATATTTTGTTGAAGTCAGTGTTATTTGGTGCTTTAATAAACAAAATCTGGGTTATGGTACTTCTAATCTTATATATTAACGAATAAAACAAATCTAAGATATTAAAGGATAATTTAATGTAATTTTATGGTGGCTAAATGTGCTCTAAATATCTGTAAGGATTAAACAATAGTTTAAAACAAGACATGGTTTGTAGTATTGATTATTGAGGTCCACGTCCGTCCGTCTTCCATGCTGCTTAATACGGGACGCGGGAGTGCTGACATACCGCAGCGGTATCGGAGTGAAGAGGTTAGGAGAACGTTCTGGGAACCTTCAGATAACTTTCAGGGAACCTTCTAGGAACATAAATAGAACATTCCCTATTGGTTAGCCAGGAAAGTTTTCTTAACGTAAATAGAACGTTCCCTGTAGGTAAGGGGAACGTTCTGGAAACCTACAGGGAACGTTCCGGGAACGTTCTCAGAACGTTGCGTGAACGTTCCCGGAACGTTCCCGATAGGTTCCCAGAACGTTCCCCTAACCTACAGGGAACGTTCTATTTACGTTAAGAAAACTTTCCTTGCTAACCAATAGGGAACGTTCTCGGTAACGTTCTGGGAACCAAAACCTAACGTTCCCAGAACGTTCTGGGAACCAAAAATTGTTAGCTGGGTAGGTGTGTTCGACTTAACGCAGCACTGTGCAGCTCGATCAAATTCTGACTTGAAGCAGTGCATGCCGGTTAGAAATTTTGTCCAACTTGAGGCGGCGCCGACGCCTTGTGACTGTCACGTGTGCCATCAAAGTACCGCGATAGCGATTCGAGAGCAGCCGGCTAACTCAGTCGCCGCAATTTCTTCAGAGTGGCTGCAAGAGCTCTGATGACCACATGGCTGTTTCACGATTGGCCAGATTCACCACATGACAACGATCACGTGTGTTTTGGGTTTATTCCAACATCCTCAAGTCCGATAATGCTGACAAATCTGTGTTTTTAGAACAGTAAAAGTGTTTTTACTGTAGTCGCAATGTTATACTGAGCCAGATTTATCATAGGACACCGATAAAAGCATAAATAACCCCACTTTATTAGTATTTAAATAGTATATGTTTATGTTTATCATTATTCTTGTTCAGATGGCGCTGTATTAAAGTGCCCCTATTATGCCATTTTAAAGGTTGCTAATATTGTTTTAATAGACTCCCAAAACAGGTTTACATGTATGCAAGGTCAAAAAACACTTCAGTTTTCTCCAAAAATAGATTTAATTTTACCCCATTTCTAAATGATTCATAAACGACTCGTGCGAAGCAGTTCGAAGAATCAGTCTCTCTAAACTCCTCCTTTCCGTGAGCCCTCACTGCTGTGATTGGTCAGATGGCGCAGTCCTTTAGGATTGGTTTACCGCGTACAGCGTGTCGGAGAACGAAACGCCCATTGCCATAACTGACTGACAGCCCTGCCCAGCTAACAATTTTTGGTTCCCAGAACGTTCTGGGAACGTTAGGTTTTGGTTCCCAGAACGTTACCAAGAACGTTCCCTATTGGTTAGCCAGGAAAGTTTTCTTAACGTAAATAGAACGTTCCCTGCAGGTTAGGGGAACGTTCTGGGAACCTATCGGGAACGTTCCGGGAACGTTCCCGCAACGTTCTGAGAACGTTCCCAGAACGTTCCCCTAACCTGCAGGGAACGTTCTATTTACGTTAAGAAAACTTTCCTGGCTAACCAATAGGGAACGTTCTATTTATGTTCCTAGAAGGTTCCCTGAAAGTTCTCTGAAGGTTCCCAGAACGTTCTCCTAACCTCTTCACTCCGATACCGCTGCCGTATGTCAGCACTCCCGCGTCCCGTAGTAAGCAGCATGGAAGACGGACGGATGTGGACCTCAATAATCACTACTACAAACCATGTCTTGTTTTAAACTATTGTTTAATCCTTACAGATATTTAGATTACATTTAGCCACCATAAAATGACATTAAATTATCCTTTAATATCCTAGATTTGTTTTATTCGTTAATATATAAGATTAGAAGTACCATAACCCAGATTTTGTTTATTAAAGCACCAAATAACACTGACTTCAACAAAATATTGGATTTTAAAAATGTGGATTTTATTTTTACAGACATTGAAAACGAATAACATTTATTTGACTTTACTTAGAATAATATTACATTCGTTTCTTACCACTGAATTAACGACGATGTGCTTCTCTCTTTTGGTCAGTACACAAAAACTTCTCCGTTAACATCATGTTCTCTTCAATTGGACGTGTCAAATTTCCCTGAAATCACAATATTTACTCTCGTATATATATTAATTATAAGTAATTATTCATTAAAGCGATCAATTAACGAATGTTAGTCAGTCAGTAAAACGAAATGACCGTTAATTTTTAAATTACGCGGGTGCGCGGCTTTCTGTGGAAGGCAGGATTGAGCGCGTGCTAGAGAAGCGCGTGCAGATCAGAGGCCCGCAGAAAATAAATATACAAACAAACCCAGTGTTAATGATATGATTTTCTGACTACGCTTAACCTTGGCTTAATTGGAATTATATTATAATTATAATTCGATTTGACCACTTTGATGTCAACACTTTATTAAACGCTTATTTTAGACATGAAATTCTGCAAAAAAATAGTTTGTTTATGATGAAAAAGAATACATTTTAACATTAGAATGATCAGAACGATCTGCCAAGTTTTTATTAGTTTACACGGATATGACAACTAAAAATAACCTGCAGGGAACGTTCTGGGAAGGTTGTTTTTAGGTTATAAAATTAAACCAAAAAATAACCTGCAGGGAACGTTCTGGGAACGTTCCCTGTAGGTTGTAAAAATGCAATCTGAAAATAACCTACAGGGAACGTTCCGGGAACGTTCTCTGTAGGTTCTAAAAATAAAACCTAAAAATTACCTGCAGGGAACGTTCTGGGAAGGTTCTTTTTAGGTTATAAATTTAAACCAAAAAATAACCTGCAGGGAACGTTCTGGGAACGTTCCCTGTGGGTTATTAAAAAGAGAACCTACAGGGAACGTTCCTAGAACATTCTCATTTGGTTCCCAAAAAAATAACCAAACGGGAACCATAGGGGAACGTTAGGGGAACGTTCTGTGTTTGCTGGGTGGATACTTGTCAATGCATAGAAAAGATGGCATCGATTTTACCATAACATTTCCAGCCAGAGTCTGACGATGAAACGGCTTAAGATCGACAAGTTAACACGGTCTACCGTGGAAAGTGCTCGCAATTTGCTTTTATAACCGAACCGTGCACACCTCTATGTTGTAAACTTCAACATTGTATATTGCATTAAGGCGGCTTTTACACCGAACGCGGAAAGCGCTGCGCTGGGCGCTGGGTTCAGTTCAGCCCTTCAGAGCACAGCGGCAAAACTTCATTTGAACAACTCATTTAATCTTTGTCCGCGGCGTGCGCGCTCCACTGCGCGTCCGCTTTGGTCAAGACCGAAACAAGCCGCTAGAAACTAGCACAGCGCTTTCCGCATTCGGTGTGAAAGCCGCTTCGTGCGCCATCCTTTATCATTACTCCAACGAATGAGACAGACAGACAGTCAAGCTGCATCAATCACAAATTATCAGACTACAGTGGGTCCACAGCTGAACAACAGGGGCCGGTTGCATAAAAGGTTTAGACTAGTCTTAAAAAGTTAGTCAGCTATTTTTTCTTTAAGACTGGTAATAATTTATTTAAAAACAGTTACAGAAAAATGTAAATTATTCTAAGCTGAATCCAAAAAATAATAATGATTATCCTTTGGTTAACTGCTAGTTAGTCAGACTAATAGTTAAGACACTGTCTTAACATTGAGGCTAAGTTTATGCAACTGGCCCCAGAACTACAGAAGCGTGATTTAGCCGGTTAGCATGACAGGTGCAGGGTTGTTACACAACATAACATACACAACTATGTATTTTGAAAGATCGCCAGAAAATACAATCTTTGTAGGTTCATCATCTTTTGGAAGTGAATATAAAACAGTTTTACTCACAGTGTAGGATAGGGGCGTAGCACCAAATTCTGGGCCCTATGCACAAGCAGTAGCCATGGGCCCCCGTAAGCTCGAGGTTCACAACTACATCATCTTCCATCATAGATATATATACTGACTAGATGTCGCCTCTGACGCTGCTGTCCATAGGAACGATGCGTCAGCGCGGCCGCCATCTTGGGTCGGGGGAAGCCGCGTCTACTCTGCATTAGTTAACATTGGCATAGAACTATCAACGATTAAAATCACCTTAATTTGCTTAATTTTCAACCGATTTTCAAGCCGTTTGGTTTATTATAAATGTCAGACATATATTTATGATAAAACATAGATTAATTAATTATTTTACTTATATAAGTAAAATTATTAATTAATCTATGTTCTATAATAAATATGTGATATATCATACAATACAATACTTAGACACACGTACATAACTAATTAATTTGTTCTACAATGCACAAAACAATTACAAGCCTCCTGTACTGTAAGAATGCCCTACTCAAAACAACAGGCATATTGAAAATGCACATTCAATCTCTGCCAGCAGATGGCGCATTCGGAACTGCAGACATGTGTTTCCCCGGTAACCGCAGTACACAAAGCAGCTCAGCACCGGACTTTGAACGTGCAGCGCTCATGTTTATTTAAGGAAATCATAGCCTTTTGAAGTTTAATCGTAATTATAATTAAGACTTTCTTGTACAATTTAAGACTTTTTATGACCTTAAATTTGATAAACTAAATTTAAGACTTTTTAAGACTTTTTAAGGACCCACGGGAACCCTGCTACAATGGTGTGATATCCATACTTAAAAATACATGTTAATTAAAACATTTGAATTGTACTGGTTTATTTTGTACATCAGCAAGCCTGCAATACAATGACCCAACGTAAAATGGTTATATAACACAAAAACAAACTTAACGTGCGTACGTAGTGTGAAAACATCTTCCAGTATATACAACAGCTTATTAAATGATTAGGCTACAGTATATAACACAGGTTAACCATTCTTTGAAAACATCCAGTTCATGAAAAACTTTGGCGCTTCCTTCAGATCCCCGACCCAAGATGGCGGCGATGTTGACGTATGCTTAGAGGCCCAAGGCGACATCTAGTCAGTATATCAGCAGAATGAACGCTACTTCAAATGGGCCTAGTCAAAAAGCCCGGTGAAGGTGGACTAAACCATTTCGTGCAAGGGAGAGGGTGCCTGTCCTCAGACACTATATGTACTTGGACACCATTTAATACATCAATCAACTGATGCATTTACCCAAAATATTAGCATTTACATTAGTTAACAACATTTATTGTGATCTTAAAATTATATTTAAAGGAAAATAAAATTTCACTCCTCAGGGGCCCTCCCCCCACTTGGGGCCCTGGTAATTTAGTCCCACTTTTCACCCAACTACGACGCCCCTGGTGTAGGATACTGCGTCTTCTGTATAATGTATGTGTAAATCTCCATGTGACCTAAACCCCATGGAAATTTATAGGCGGGCAAGTTGTTCGCTACGTAGAACGTGGGCGGACATTATGCAAATCTGTTACTTCGTGACGTGTGGCCGTGACAGAAGAAGATTTGAAATCCTGACGACTCGCTTAGGCAAATGTGAGTCGACTCTTTTTTTTGATAGACAATAACTTTATGTATCGTGCACTGTCGGCTTCACAACTTTGCAGATAGTTTATGTTCACATACAGCTACATGACACACTGCATGAAAGGACATATTTGAAAACGCATAATAGGGGCACTTTAAGCAGTATATGAAACGTGTTTCTGTTGCTCATGAAAACGTTTTTGAAAAGTCGGTGTATTTGATAAATATTGCATTTAATTCACTTCTTCTGTGATAGAGCATGCAAACACAGCGAGAGCTTCACTAACTAGAGCAAAAAGTGTCTGACTTGACGCCTCCGTTTTCAACTCCGCCCCCGACTGCTCTCAGCTACTCTCGTTGATCGCTGTCTGTAGCCGTAGATGAAGTCGAACACACCTACTGAGTCAATCACTGCTCTCGAATCGCTATCACGGTACTTTGATGCCACACGTGACAGTCACGAGGCATCGGCAACATCTCAAGTCGGACAAAATTTCTAACCGGCATACACTGCTTCAGGTCAGAATTTGATCGAGCTGCGCAACGCTGCATTGAACACACCTGTTCACTCAGAATTCGGACATCACTACAAAATGTCTGACACCCGATATAGTGCACTATATAGTGGATAGGGAGCAGTTTCCCAGCAAACATGCCCGCGCGGGCCCGCTATGGGTTTGCTGTGGGACAGTGCGGGCAGAGCAAGCCCACACTAAACCCGCTGTGGGACCCCTATGGGCTAGCCCATGTGGGCCCATAGCGGGCTTGCCCGTTTGGGCCCCCATGATAGTTTTCTGTGGGCAAGCCCGCAGTGGGCTTACCCACACTAAACCCGCTGTGGGCCCCCTGTGGGTTAGCCCATGTGGGGCCCATACCAGTTTGCTCAATTGGGGCCCCATGTGGTTTTTCTGTGGGCAGTCCATCTTGTTAACAGCAAAAGACAGCTAAAACTAAACTTTTTAAAAATGTTTTATGATTGGATTCTAATCAAAATTGTTGTTTTTTTAAATTATTGTTATATCTACATGCAAATGTTACATTTAAAATAGTATTTCTGTGACAATGGCAGTAAAATGTAAACAATAAGTTTAACAACAAGTCCATAACAAAAACTGAATACAGTTGTACTCATGAATTTACATACCCCTTGCAGAACATACTAAATGTTAATAATTTTAACAAAATAAGAGGGATTATGAAAATTTATTTTTTATTTAGTACTGTCCTGAATAAACTATTTAACATGACAGATGTTTATATATACTCCACAAGACAAAATAATAACTGAAATTATATAAATGACCCCGTTCAAATGTTTACATACCCTTTAATCTTAATACTGTGTTTCGATTCCTGGATGATCCACGACTGTTTTTATCTTTTGTGATAGTTGTTCATGAGTCCCTTGTTTGTCCTGAGCAGTTCATCTGCCTGCTGTTCTTCAGAAAAATCCTCCAGCTTCTGCACATTATTTGTTTTTTTCAGCATCTTCTGCTTTTTTGAACACTTTCCAAAACTGACTGTATTATTTTGAGATCCATCTTTCCACACTGAGAACAACTAAGGAACTCATACGTAAATATTACAAAAGGTGAAAACATTTACTGATGTTTGAGAAGGCAACACAATGCATTAAGAGGCAGGGGTATAAACTTTTGAACAGAATGATGATGTGTAAATTATATTTATTAAGTATATTTTATTTACAGATTTTGTTTTTCCATTTAGTATTGCACTTCAGACTACAGAAATATTTACATGTCTCACAGAAGACAATATAGGTGCAGTTTACCCTGATCATCCACTTCAAAAAGTTTACACCCCCTGGCTTTTAATGCATTGTATTGCTTTCTTGAGAATCTTACATTTACTTCTGAAAAGGTTTCAAATATGCAGATGCTGTTGGAAAATAAATTATTATTGTGTCTTGTGGAGTATATATAAACAGCTGGTATGTGAAATATAGTTTATAACCAGGTCAGTAATAAATAAAAAATAACATGCAATTTCCATGATCCCTCTTATTTTGTTAAAATTATTAAAATTTTGAAGTAGTTCAAAAATCCAACCAAATTACAACAAAAACTGTATATATATATATATATATATATATATACACATACAGTTTTTGTTTTAATAATGTATTTATATTTGTTAATAAATACATTGTAGGCTATCATTAAATAAAATTAATTTATTTGAGACAATTAAATCATGTGAATAACCAGATCATTGATTTGTTAATTTATTCATTGTAATTGCTGGTATTGATTAGTGACGTAATCATTTATTAAATATTTCTAAAAGGAAAAATAAATATGTAATGATATAATACATTCAATGGCACATCAACTCTTCAGCACGTGATTCATTCTAGCCAATGAGAACGCGAACTGCTGGAACTCTGCATCGTTAATCAGCGGTCATTCAGACTTCGACTGGTGCTGCCCAGGCTCAACTCAGGTAAGATTTTAAATTTCTTGGTTCATTTATGAATTTTCTATTAAAATTCGTCAAAATGGTTGTGAATTACTTAAATTACACCCGTTTTAGTGGTAAATTTGATTACAAGTGCGTCACTTGTTTAAACGACGAACGGTTATAACGGTCGAAAAGCCGTTTTCTGAGGTAACGTTAATCTCTGAGGTAATATATCCTTCAAAATTGCACTTAAATTCACTGAATTAAATTAGTTTACGTCCATTTTGGTGTTAATTTGGATTATTGTCGTTTTCCGTTGCTGTTTACGCGATGAATTAATAATAGCCGAGCAAGAAGGAGCTAATCTGTGTTTTAAAGTCTTAAATAGCAACACAAACAGGGATTTATATATAGCACAATACAATACCTCGGCTACATGCTTATAAAATCTCGTTACATATCATTAATGTATCTGTTTATAACTGATAGACATCGGTAAATTCTCCGCGCTGACCGGTAACAGTTTCGCAAACAATATACATTTGCTTAAAGATTATTACAAAGATACAGCCATATTACTGTCATGTCATTGTTACTTAAAAATGATAAATCATACGATTATATCAATACTATCTTTGTAGCAACAAAGAGAGAGAGAGAGAGAGAGAGAGAGAGCGAGAGAGAGACTCGTTAGAGTACAGTACGGGTGCGTCTCAAACAAAACTCGTGAATCAGTATGTAGCCATAAAGATTATCACTGTCATATGTAATCAGCCATCTGGAATAGTAATTTAACAATTACGAAAATATGTAATGAAAGTAAAAGTAAAATAATAATAATAATAATAATAATAATAATATAATAATATATATATATAGCCCAGGAAATAATATTAAGGTAGCATATTCATGTATAATGATTTCTCCTGGCTGTTTCATAATTGGTAACCTGTGTAATGCTTAACTTATTTTTATTTATTTTTTCTTCCTTTTACATTCTCACATATTATTGTACATAGTGTTATTTATTTATTTGTTTGTTTTATACCATTAATATAATGTTTGTCTTCTTTCTCTTTTGAGTACTGATTTCCATCTAGTCCTGAGTGCAAAGTTTAGCTCCAGCCCCAATCATGTACAGCTGAACCAGCTGATCAGGGTCTTCAGGATTACCACGGACTTCCAAGCAGGCGTGTGGACGGGTTGGAGCTGAACTCTGTCGGATGTTGGTCCTTCAGGACACCACTGCTGTAAGTGAGTCAGGTAGTCAAAACCTTAATACTTTTTAAGTTGTATTGTTATATTTCACTAATATTTTTTCTCTCTCTCTGTCTTTTTCTCCCTTTGGCTTGTCAACTTCAGCTAAACAAAGAGCCACCAGGTCACTGCATCTTTTGTAATGTAAGTGCATTTAAGTTTATTTAAAGCTGCACATTCATGCATCAAGTTAAAGTCATTAGTAATTTCTTACAGTGCACCTTTCTCCAAAAATTAAAGTTCTGTCATCATTTACTCACTCTGTTGTTGTTTAAAAAAACAATAAATAAAAAAAGATTAATAAAAATAAAGATTTAGAAGAACATTGCAACTGTTTTTGTCATTGTTCATGCCATTGACTTTCATAGTATTGACAAAAAACACTGAGACAATGTTGTATTATTTAGGTTTATATATATATATATTTACATTTTAATTGTTCTTTTCTTTCTCACTACAAAAAGCCTACAAAAAGTAGGCTGGCCACAGCATCTGAAATGGAAACATCTATTAAAATGCCTCCGCAGTATAAGACACTTGGGATGGTGGAAGAGCAGAAGAACAGCGATCAGGCAGAGTTGTACTGTTGCCCCTTAGGGAACTGATTTATGATCTGCTTAACGTTCTGATTTAGTAATAATTGATCATTGCTCTGTCCTATAAAATTATTTAATACATTCAACTGTTCAATAGTTTGGGGTCAGTATTTTATTATTATTATTTTTTTTTAATCTAAGAAATACATTTTTACATTTGAAATGTTTAAGAAATTATTTTTATTCAGCAAGGATGCGTTAAGTTGATAAAAACTTTTACATTGTTGCACAAAAATCCTATTTCAAATAAATGCTGCTCTTTTAAAAGCATTATTTAAAGGATCCTGAAAAAATATATCATGGTTTCCTCAAAAATATAAAGCAGCACAACAGTTTTCAAGACTGCTGATGATAAGAAATGTAGTGTTGTTAAGCATAAGAGTTCTTTTAAAAACACTGACAAATCTTACCGACCCTAAACTTTTAAACAGTAGTGTTTTCTGCTTTTTTTTTATTTTTTTACGTGGCTGTGAATAAATTAAAGTATTTGAAATTTATGACTCTTAATTTATTGCTTCTACTTTCAGCATGCAGTTATTCTGCATATGCATTAATAGTAATATTGTGGCATTTTGCAGGTACAAAGTAAAAGCAAACTAATTTTGTTATTTGTTAAGGCCACAATAGCCATTCACAGGTGCCCCCACCCAGCCTACAGCATGCCCACACTATCCCTACAGTGCCCACGCCCAGCCCACAGCATCCCCACCCTATCCCCACTGTGCCCACACCCCAGCCCACGCATCCCCACACTATCCCTACAATGCCCACACCCAGCCCACAGCATCCCCACACTATCCCTACAGTGCCCACACCCAGCCCACAGCATCCCCACACTATCCCCGCCCACACCCAGCCCACAGCATCCCACACTATCCCTACAGTGCCCACACCCCAGCCCCACAGCATCCCACCCTATCCTAGTGCCCCACCCAGCCCACAGCATCCCACACTATCCCACTGTGCCCCAGCCCCACAGCATCCCCACACTATCCCCACTGTGCCCACACCCAGCCCATCCCCCACTATCCCTACAGTGCCCACCCAGCCCAGCAGCTATCCCTTACACCAGCCCAGCATGTGCCCACACCCAGCCCACAGCATCCCCACACTATCCCTGCCCACACCCAGCCCACAGCATCCCCACACTATCCCTACAGTGCCCACACCCAGCCCACAGCATCCCAACACTATCCCTACAGTGCCCACAGCATGCCCACACTTTATGGGCCCACAATCGGCCCAACTGGGGGCCCACTCTGCTTTGTGTGGGCCAGCCCACACTTAACCCACACTTTTGGGCTGTCCCATTCGGGCCCCGCACGGGCCCCATAGTGTGGGGCCCACACGTGCCCCGCATTTCATGCCGGTATCGGGGCCCACAGCGGGCTGCCCGCGCGGGTTAGATTTTTTGCCCACAGTGGGCCCACGTGGGCCCCAAACGGGCATGTTTGCCGGGTTCGGGCACAGCTAAATAGTGCTGCATCGAGAAACGACAGGAAAATCGAACGCTCATTGGTTCTCGCCTGCATTCGTCACAGATTAGGACATGCTGTGTTTCTGGTGAGGTGTGTTTTGATTGATGTGCGCACGCCTTCACGGAAAGAAAATAATCTGGATAATATTTTCAGCGATTAACAACTTAAATTCTGATCTGCATCTCACACAAACGTTCCGTACTCCACCAGAGAGGACTGCGGCTGCAACGCACCGTCATTTGGACTGCTTTTTGGTACTGCGTTTGACATTTTTTGCAGTAAATAAATGATTGCGATTGCACTCATTTGTCTGTAATGTTTCCTTTATTATGGTGCAGAGAGAGTTATGGTTATGTTTAGGAGTAGGAGTGGGATTAGCGACTATAAAAAAATAATTGTATGCTATATTGTTAATAAAGTGGTAATTTCCCTGCATATTTTGGTCAGTTACATTTTATATCCTTTTATATTCACTATAAAATGGGTAGGTTTAGGTTTGGGGGTAGTTAATCTAATGGGGGCTAAAAATCTTAATCGCTTGTTGATAAAATAAAAAGGCATTGATATGAAAAATGATATAAATGATACATAAGTATTTTACGTTTTTTTTTTAGCTAAAAATACGTAGCGATTTGTACGTTTTAAATGATGAAATATGTTTGTATTGTACGTTTTCGCATCAATAAAAACGTACAAAAATGTACGTTTTGTGCCTCTAAACATTACGTATAAATAACTACGTATAAACAGTGAGAATGGCATAGTTTTGGTGATTATTTCTTCTTATGGGGTGACAACTTCACAGAGGTGTTAATTCCTTTGTTAACACTAAGGGTGTCCTAACTTTGTCACACATGGCTTTTTGTGTTGTTGTTCATCTGAGGTTTTATTTTTCAAATTTTAAGTTGTCCTAACTTTTTCACATGTCATAAAATAGGATAAATTTGCTTAAAGTTACATTCAAAGAAAAAAAGAATTAAACACCAGATTAATCCATGATGACACTGATCACCTATTATTTTACTGTCAGTCCCTTCCTCTTTCTGTTTCTCTAACAAAATGGCAGGGCAGATTAAAACACGGCACCACATTACAAACGTTGTTTGCCTGTTTTAGCTGAAAACTTTGGACTGGGTTGTCCAAATCACAAACTTTGTACAAGTTAACTTATTATAAAAAACAAAAAAAAAAGTGTGCTCTGAGTAATAAATTGTTGGGAAAAAAAGGAAGTTTACTCCAGATGTATTTTAAAATCCAAACACCACAAAATTTCAAGAGTAATTACTTACCAAGTTAGTGAGAAGCCAGTCAACGTTAGAAGAAATAAACAAAAAGTTCGTTTAATTATTCCTGCTTTAAGTTTTGTGACTCTCATCTTTTTGAGGACTAGTCAGTCAGTCATCCAAATGAATATATGTATGTCAGAAAGAAGGAAGGGGAGGAGGGAGGACCCGTTTCTAGCATGAGCACAACCCTGTTTTCAAAATTTCTACAATCTGTTTGAATTCTTACAAATTTGCCTATAAGGCTTATCATGGGCTGTAGCTGACTAAAAAATAAAAAAAACTGCGTTCAGCTCCACAATACACGTGTATCATGGAGGAGCAATCGGTTTTCAAACTACTGTAAAATGTTCGCTGCGTTCACGCTCGTCACACCACAGATGTTTCCTCCTGCGAAAATGAAGCCCTTAACACATATGAACACATTTGAAAATTTTACTTTCAATATAATACATTGCAGTGCATGTGGCAAAGAGCTTTGCATACTTGAGCTAAAGAAAGATTTGTACTAGAAATGCAAACAGTAAACTTGCGTGTTTGTAACTGGTGTGTGAGATCAGGAAGACTTGTATTTGAATTATTCAGTACTCAAATGTTATACCTATCTAGGCAATATAGTCGAATACTGCAATAAGTTTGGTAAATCACCCCTATTAGTCAAACATTTTATTTATATATTTATTATTATTTTTTATTATTATTCCTTGGGGGCTGAGCCTTCCTAAAATGAAAATCATAGAATCACCACTGAGGCTAATAGGTCAGTTGTTCCCATTTTCCCGAAATGTAATCCATAATTAATTTACACATAGTTTTGCTCTCTCTTTCTGTGGTCCATCATGACATTTTTATAATTTCAGAATTTTGACCAATTCTGTCAGAAAGCTGAAGCTAGAATTAACAGGGAACTTAAACTCAAAGCTCCCAGTGCTGATCTTGAAGAAGCTGCCAAGGATATCTTAAACCTAAAGCTGTTTACACCATGAACAAGAACTATGATAATAACTATTTTAGCATCTACACCAACAGACGATAATGTTCCGTTTACTGTTATACATGCTGCACTATCAGTATGTTTTTGTCTGCCATCTGTTGTTGTCAATGTTTTTGTTGTTCATCATGTGATCAATTCTCTTTCTTCCTGTCTTGCAGGATTTCTCACAGACTACTAAGTCCTTCTTCATCAGCTCTCCACAATATCAGCCTTCCAAAAGCTTCCACATCGCTTTCTCTCGTGTGGCACATCTGCTCTCAGTACTTTACTGCCATCTTCCAGTTTTTGCATGTTTACTTATTATCTTTTCATTTCTCCTCTACAGTCAACACTCACTCCCATCACTAACTTGTCACATGACAAATCAGATCTTCTGTTAATTTGGCCAAATCAGATCACTTGAAGCTGTTCACACCAAGAGCAAGAACTATAATGATAACTATTTTAAATATTTATTTTTCATACTAACTTAAAATAACATTCTGTTTATTATAAGCGTGTGCTGCAGTTATGTTGTCTGCATTTAAATGCTCAGGCTATTTACAGTCTGGTGGATTTTGATTGGCTGTCAATGTTTTTATTTTTCATCATCTGGAAAAATTTGTTCTGAAAGAGATTCCAACCATATTGTTTCTCTGTGTCATTTCATGTTAAATAGTTGCAGTGTGGACTCCTTGGTGTGAAGAGGCCTTTAAACTGCTTACAACAAAATCATCAGCAGGTAATCATATTTAAAGAAATCATATTAGAAATCATAAATCATTTTTCTAATGCTGCTTTCCTCTCACTCTGTTATACTTGCAGACAAAATTCTTCTAAATTTTTCTTCCTCTTATTCCTTTATTTCCTCACTCACACATTCTTTTGTGCTCTGTTGTAAGGTAGAAACTGAAAGTTCACATGATGGCCTTTTCTCAGACTCAGAAATCTGATGAATACAGATGAACTCAGGAGCCTCTAGAGTTGCCAGGGAACTTGAGCTTGAAGTATATAATTAGAACTGCTTATTTTATGTTTAAACAACAATAATAATGAAACATAGGGTCAATAAATATTTTCTTGTTTTACAGCTGGAGACCTAAAATGCAAAGAAAATCAGTCACAGCAAGCCAGTCAAACCAGTCCTGATGAATGAGAAATGAACATGGTCTTCTTGTGCCCAAATAGAAAAGACAGATTTCCACTGGTATGTATGTATTCAAGCGATGTAGTTATACGTGGTACAGCATTTGATGTTGATCTCTCAAAAGATAACCATTATCATTTTTCACATACACATCTTTTTTTATAGCTCCTGTAATTAGCAAATCAATTGTGCCATCGTCTCTGGAATTTGGGCAGGAAATGACCGAATATGGTGAGTACTGACACCTGCACCTGTAATCACCAACACTATTTCTTTGTTGACTTATTGTTTTGTCTGTTTGTTTGAAGGAGGAGGAAGCCAGTTGATGAAGAGATCAATTCAATGGCCACCAGGTGCAGCACTGCAGCCTGAACTCATCAGACATCTGCTGTGAAGATTGCATTGGTGGACAACTACTGTGACAGCTCAGATGTTACGGCACAAAAGTAAACTTCACAACCGAACAACAAGAGTTGTGGAGGGATTCTTTTGGCCCATACCTCCAACAAGAATCAATGGTAAGTCCAATGCAACAACTGTAAATACAAATTCTATATATTGTTTATTGATTTACAACATTTAATACATGTTTTGTCCCTCCAGGACATCTACATCAGGTGGTGTGTGAGGAAAGCACAGAGGACCATCAGAGACTCCAGCCAACTGCATGGATCGCTCTCATTGTTACCATCTGGCAGAAGTTATTGCAGAACCTACGCCAGCAGACTGCGAGACAAGTTCTTTCCACATCAGACTGAACTCAACTTGTACCAGTAACACCACACACAGCACATCAACCTCATATGCACTGCATTTTAAGTTACACTGTCTGGACTCTGACTCACTTTTATTCTGCACCCTGACATTCTGTTTGCACTAATTCATATCATGCTGCACTGTGATTATTGTTTATCATTGTTTTCATTTTGTGCTCACTGTATAGCGTAATATTTACCATATATTGTTGTGTGTATATGTGTGTGTGTATATATATATATATATATATATATATATATATATATATGTGTGTGTGTATATATGTATGTATGTGTGTGTGTGTGTGTGTGTGTGTGTGCATGCATATGTGTGTTGCATATTTAATATTTTTCATCCATACTGTAATGCTGCAGTTTGCACAAAAGAATTTCACCTGCACCCTTGTGATCATGGTATTGTGACAATAAAGTGATTTGATTTGAATTGGTCATTTCTTTTGTTCATCACTTGTACTGTAGTGTGCTGGACAACAACTGCAAATTGTTTATGACATGGAAGAAGTTTATGGACAATTACAATTTATATACTTTATATACCTCAAAACGTGTGTCTTGTCTATCTCTGAGTGAACTGTGTTTTTTTTTTTCTGGTCATGACAGTTAGGGTACATCTAAAAACTCCCATCGCATTAAAAAAAAATAATAATAACCGATCGTTTCGCTAGATAAGACCCATCTTCCTCGGCTCCAAAGCAATTTGGAAGTTCAAATTTGGGGGCATCATAGAAGTCGAATATATGGAGAGAAATAAAATGTTTCCTCAAAAAACATAATTTCTTTACGACTAAAGAAAGAAAGTCATGAACATCTTGAATGACAAGGGGGTGAGTACATTATCTGTAATTTTTTGTTCTGGAAGTGGACTAAGTCTATAGAGATCTTTTTCTGAGGTCCTCCTTGTCACGGTTCATGGGTTCACAGACTCATTCTCATGCTTTCTGTGTGTGCTTTTTGAGAGTGTGGGCATGGCTGTGATTGTTAGTCTGATTTCCACCAACTGTAGCTCGTT
The DNA here is from genome assembly GCA_012976165.1 of Labeo catla. Taxonomy (NCBI): domain Eukaryota; kingdom Metazoa; phylum Chordata; class Actinopteri; order Cypriniformes; family Cyprinidae; genus Labeo; species Labeo catla. Next base: position 20,350 of record VONZ01001535.1, read on the forward strand.
CGCTCTGCTGTTTAAAACCTGCATTTCCATCCTTTGTGGTCAGGTTGATTTCTAGTTGTGTATTCATTTAGATGGCCAAACAAAGCACTTTCGCTTTCGCAATGAAACACACAGCGTCTTCACAACATGGCGGCGGCTGCTACAATACTACAGCGAGAATAAAAGGTATGCCTTCTTTCTTTCCATATACAGTACTGTGCAAAAGTCTTAGGCCACTAGTATTTTCACCAGCTAAAAATGGTTTAAAGTAAGTTATTTCTGTCTTTTGCTGTAGTGTGTCAGTAGGAAACATCAGTTTACATTTCCAAACATTCTGTTTGCCATTAATTGTAATAATCTAGTGTGATGGCCGAGGCCGCACATAAGTTTATTTACTTTGATTTAAATGTGATAGTTTTTGTATGTTTTGTGTGATTTGTCTAAATATGTATGCTTTGGTTAGGAAGTTAAGTTGTCTTCTTTATGCGCGCTAAAGGAGGGCAGTAGCTCCTAATAATTCTTTCCATACCAGAGTGCACGCTGGTGAATGGAAGGTATAACAACGAGCAAAGATTAAGATTGTTGTTTTGTTTATGATTTGTATTGGTTTTGATTTGTTGTGATGTGAATTTGTTCAATCTGGATAATTAAGTTATTTATATGTATTATGTTTGGATGACCCCTTGGTCATTAATGGTATGGTCCTGGGAATATAAGGACCAGGTGTATTCATTTAGGGTGGTTTTTTCTTGGGGAAGGGGATCCCAGTCGAAACATCTGTGCCCCAGAAATCCAAAGTTTTTCTTTATTCGTGTTTTTTGTTTTTTTTTCCTGTTTGGCCATGTGTTTTAATAATAAAATGTGTAACCGTTGAAAACCGTCAGTTGATGCCTCCTGCATTTATTGGACGAATCCTGACAAGTGGTGGCAGCGGTGGGATTTTGTCCAAAAGGAGGCTGATTCAAGGCAGGTCCCGGCCAGAATTTGATTGAAATGGCCCCGAAGAGAGCGGCACGTGTTGTGGTTCCAGCGGAGGTGGAGTTGGTGCCTGACGAGGGGGAGGCGCAAACGGAGGATGCGGCAGGTGTACGGGAGCACATGGACGTAGATGAGTCGGAGGGAGACGTGTTGGAGCTGAAGCAGATGTTTCAAAAATTTCTGCTTGATCAGCAAGATAGAGATGCACGTCAGGCTCAAGAGGTGGTTCGTCAGGAAACCAGGTGGAAATCGCTGCAGCATCAATTTCGACTTTTGCAAAGCGAAGTGAGTCGGCGAGCGTCGGTGGAGGATTTGCGAGACAGAGCGGTAGCTGGGCCAGAGGGTTCGCCAGGTGATTCGGCCGCTCCTCGTGATTGGAATGCGGGACAAGTAGTAAAAGAAGTAAAGTTGCAAAAGCTGTGCGAGGAGGACGATATTGAACATTACTTGACTACGTTTGAACGGATTGCTGAGTTGTGTAGATGGCCGAGGGAGGATTGGGCCATAAGACTCATTCCGTTGTTGACGGGCAGAGCCCGCAGTGCCTATGTGGCTATGGATGTATCGGAGGCCAGGGAATATGTGCACGTGAAGGAAGCTATCCTGGCAAAGTATTCTATCAATCAAGAAACTTACCGACAACGGTTTCGTGCTATGGAGGTATTGGAGGACGAAACTCCGAAAGAACTGTACGTCCGTTTGAAAGACTTGTATCAGAAGTGGGTACGGCCGGCAGAGAAAACGACACAACAGGTTGGGGAAATGGTCATTTTAGAACAGTTTCTGCGGATGCTTAGCCCTGATTTGCAAACCTGGGTGAAGGAGCATGACCCGGCTACAGCCGAGGAGGCAGCACAGTTGGCGGAAGTTTTCGTGGCGGCACGTCGAAGGGCTGAGCCCTGGAGTAATTCTCGTTGGAAGGCGATGCGGGACAGGCCTTCTCGCCGACTGCATTCTACATCTCAAGGTAGTGGGTCTCCTAATGAGGCCGGTTTCAAACATAATGAAATTGTTGGGGCATCGGGTATAGAAACTGTTAAATGTTATAAATGTGGTCATTTGGGGCACAAAAAATCTATGTGCCCCCAGCTGAAGAAATCCCTTACCACTATGTGTTATGTGCCTCGAGAGAAGGTTACTGAGACGGGACTGTCGGTTCTAAACCCAATGTTAAGAACTATAGAGTTGAATGGTAACAGGGTTACTGCATTACTTGATACGGGTTGCATGCAAACCTTGGTTGATTCGGAATGTTTTCCCCAATTATGTGCCCTCAATGATTCCTCTGTAATTGTGAAATGTGTACATGGGGATGAGCGCCCTTATTCTGTAACTGATGTTTGTTTGGGAATGGGGGATCAGGATTATGTGATGAGAGTGGGACTTGTACGGGGTTTGCCATATTCAGTAATCTTGGGTCATGATTTTCCCGGTATGACTGATCTGTTATCATTTAATGATGTTTGTGAGGTAGACCTAGCTTTGACACGTTCACAAAGTAAACGGAAAGAGTGTGAAGATAACCCAATGATGTCGCTGCCCTTTTATGGTGTTGAGTTGCCTGTGAATGAAGTTAAAAAAAAAGAAATCTAGAAGAGAAAAGAGATGGGAGAAGTTTAAAGGGACTCTAGGTCAGGGTTTTGAAATGAATAAACCCGAGAGACTTGTGAATAGTGATCAGTTTTTGATCCCCGGTGACTTGAGGCAGTTGCAGAAGGAGGATGCTGAAATATCAAAATTGTATTCACAAGTTGTGGAGGCAGCACAGAGGGGGTTAACTGTTATGGGGTACCAGGGAAGATTCTTCTGTGTACACGATGATCTGTTGTATCCCAAGGTTGGTGAGAACTTACAAGTTGTTTTACCAGCTAGTGTACGTAATGTTGTGATGACTATCGGTCATTCTATCCCCTGGGCGGGACATTTGGGAAGACGAAGAACACACTCTAGGATTAGCAGGTATTTTTATTGGCTAGGTATGTCTAAAGACATTTCTGAATTTTGTAAAGCTTGCCCTGAGTGTCAATACAGCGGAAAACGCAAACCGCGTAAAGCACCCTTAGTACCTCTACCTGTTATGGATGTTCCATTTCAGCGGTTGGGGATGGACATTGTGGGTCCGTTAGAGAGAAGTAAAAACGGCTACAAATACATGCTAGTCATTTCGGATTATGCGATGCGGTTTCCCGAGGTGTTTCCTTTAAAAAATATCAAAGCCAAAAGTATCGCGTTCTGTCTTGTGCAGTTTTTTTCTAGAGTGGGGTTCCCAAAAGAAATATTGACCGATAGAGGGACGAACTTTACTTCTCAGTGCTTACAAGAAGTGTATCAATTACTGGGAATTAAAGGATTAAAGACCACTCCCCACCATCCCGAAACGGATGGGTTGGTGGAGAGACTGAATCAGACGTTAGTGCAGATGTTGCGGAAATTTGTGAATGAGGCGGGGACCGACTGGGATCAGTGGTTACCTTACCTCATGTTTGCGTATAGGGAAATACCACAGGCGTCCACGGGATTCTCTCCGTTCCGGCTGGTATATGGGCACGAAGTGCAGGGACCGTTATCCCTTTTGAAAGCTTGGTGGGAGGGGGAATCGCCGGAAGCTCCTAAAACTAATGTAATTGATTATGTGATCACCATGCGTCAGAAGTTACAACAGATGACTGAATTGGCAGCTGCACATGTGAAGGAAGCGCAGAAAAAACAAAAGATGTGGTATGATAGGAATGCCAAACTGCGATCGTTCAAGCCCGGCCAAAAAGTATTGGTAATGCTTCCTACCTCGGAAAACAAACTTCTAGGTAAATGGCAAGGGCCATTTGAAGTTACCAAGAAGTTAGGTCCAACGACATATGAGATAGCCACTCCAGGAAAGGCGCGCTCGCATAGGGTGTTGCATGTTAACCTTCTGAAGGAATGGTATCCTCAAACGCAGAGCGCAGTTGTTAACTTAATTAAGCGGGTAGAGGATGAGGAGGAGGTGGAAGAACAATACTTACCTCGTAGTCAACCATCATCATCTTTAGATCTTGATCATCTTACTGCTGAGCAGCGAGTTCAAATCCAGCGATTATGTGATCCAACTTTGTTTAGGAGTCAGCCGGGTTGTACAAACCTTATAATGCATAGGATAGTGCTTAAAGAGAATGTACAGCCGAAGCGATTGAGCTACCGTATCCCGGAACGTTTGATAACAGCTTTTGAGGAAGAGGTAAAATCTATGCAGCAGATGGGTATAGTGGAGCCGTCCAGGAGCGAGTGGTGTAATCCGGTGGTGTTAGTGCCCAAAAAGGACAACACTCTGCGGTTTTGCATTGATTTCCGTTATTTAAATTCTGTGTCCAAGTTTGACTCGTATCCTATGCCACGTATTGATGATTTAATTGAGAAACTTGGTAAATCTAGGTTTATCAGCACTATTGATCTAAGTAAAGGCTATTGGCAGGTTCCGTTAGATCCAGTGTCGCGAGAATTAACTGCATTCCGTACACCGAGGGGGTTGATGCATTTTCGGATGCTTCCGTTCGGCTTACACGGGGCCCCCCCGACTTTTCAAAGATTAATGGATGTTATATTAAATGATGTGGGAGAATTTGCGGCGGCTTACTTAGACGACGTTGTAATATTCAGTTCGTCATGGGAAGATCACCTTCGGCATCTTCAAGCAGTCTTTCAAAAGATTAAGGGTGCAGGTTTGACCATCAATCCGGCGAAGTGTCATTTGGTTAAAAAGGAAACTGAGTATTTGGGGTATGTATTGGGAAACGGTAAGATTAAGCCGCAAGTACAGAAAATTCGAGCGATTCAGACATGTCCGCGTCCGACTACGAAGAAACAAATTAGATCTTTTCTGGGGTTAATTGGTTGGTATCGCAAATTTATTCCTCATTTTTCCACCATAGCAGCGCCGTTAACTGATCTGATAAAAAAATCTAATCCGAATGTAGTGCGGTGGACGGCATCTGCTGAGAAGGCGTTTGAGGAATTAAAAGGAATATTGAGTGAACAACCAATTTTGAAAAGCCCAGATTTTGAAAGAGCCTTCGTTCTTCAGACTGATGCGTCGGATGTAGGATTGGGAGCGGTCCTGATGCAGGAGGAAAATGCGGAGAGACACCCAGTGGTGTATTTGAGTCGGAAGTTATTTCCACGAGAAACCAGATATTCGGTGGTGGAAAAGGAATGTCTGGCGTTGAAATGGGCCCTTGATTCATTGAAATATTATTTATTAGGCCGGGATTTTGTCATTGAAACCGACCATAAGGCTTTGAAATGGTTGAATAATATGAAAGATACTAATTCTCGATTGACGCGATGGTTTCTCTCCATACAGCAGTTTCGGTTTGTAGTGAAACATCGCCCGGGGGTTGAAAACGTAGTGGCTGACTTTCTGTCCCGTCTGCCGGGTGAAAGTGCTTAGGTAGGGGGAAATGTGATGGCCGAGGCCGCACATAAGTTTATTTACTTTGATTTAAATGTGATAGTTTTTGTATGTTTTGTGTGATTTGTCTAAATATGTATGCTTTGGTTAGGAAGTTAAGTTGTCTTCTTTATGCGCGCTAAAGGAGGGCAGTAGCTCCTAATAATTCTTTCCATACCAGAGTGCACGCTGGTGAATGGAAGGTATAACAACGAGCAAAGATTAAGATTGTTGTTTTGTTTATGATTTGTATTGGTTTTGATTTGTTGTGATGTGAATTTGTTCAATCTGGATAATTAAGTTATTTATATGTATTATGTTTGGATGACCCCTTGGTCATTAATGGTATGGTCCTGGGAATATAAGGACCAGGTGTATTCATTTAGGGTGGTTTTTTCTTGGGGAAGGGGATCCCAGTCGAAACATCTGTGCCCCAGAAATCCAAAGTTTTTCTTTATTCGTGTTTTTTGTTTTTTTTTCCTGTGTTTGGCCATGTGTTTTAATAATAAAAATGTGTAACCGTTGAAAACCGTCAGTTGATGCCTCCTGCATTTATTGGACGAATCCTGACATCTAGTGAGATTTTTGTTTGCACAGGCAGTCTGACAACAGCCAGTGCTCCACACAGACATTTGATCTCACCATCATCCAGTCTCTGGAATGACATGAAGAAACAGAATAACTGAAACAGACTAAATCCAGAAGAACTGTTTCTACATCTCCAAGATGTTTCAAGTAACCTACCTGCAAAGCTACCTGAAAAACTCTGCACAAGTGCACCTAGGGCAAAAGCTACTTTAAATGCAAAGGATGGTCACATCAAATGCTGATTTATTTTAGTTAATAGAAGTTCATTGATAAAGAAAATCTATTTATGACATTGTTTTTGACAGCATCCTCATTTTATGTGCCTAACTGATTAAAAATTTTAACAGTGCTGTAGCTTTGTAGGTATAGGTCTCTTAAAGCATCTTGGAGATGTTGCCACAGTTCTTCTGGATTTAGTCTGTCTCCGTTTTTTCTGTTTCTTAAGAAAGACTGGATTGAATGATGGAGAGATCAGATCTCTGTTTGCACAAGGAGTCTGACAACAGCCTGTGCTCCACACAAAAATCTCACTGGATTATTACAATTAATGGCAAAATGAATGTTTAGAAATGTAAATTGATATTTCCTACTGACACACTACAGAAAAAGACTGACTTTAACTGACTTTAAACCATTTTTTAGCTGATGAAAATACTAGTGGCCTAAGACTTTTGCACAGTACTGTACATTTGGGCGGTGTTATGCAAATCTTGTGTGTGTGTGTGTGTGTGTGTGTGTGTGTGTGCAGAGAATATAGGGAATCTGTGTAAAAGTGGATTATTGCATGTTTGTAAGGTTAAAAGTTAAAGTAGCAAAAACTTCAACACTCGTCACTGTGAGCTTTCTGGCACCATCTTTAAACAGCACAAAGAACTGTAGGTGTGTGTGTGTGTGTGTGTGTGTGTGTGCACCTGGTATTCATCACGTTATGGGGACCAAATGTCCCCACAAGGATAGTAATACCAGTAAATTTTGACCTTGTGGGGACATTTGTGAGGTCCCCATGAGGAAACAGGCTTATAAATCATGCACAATGAGTTTTTTTGAGAAAGTAAAAGTGTGCACAGTCTCCTGTGAGGGCTAGGTTTAGGTGTAGGGTAGGTGTAGGGCGATAGAAAATACGGTTTGTACAGTATAAAAACCATTACGCCTATGGAATGTCCCCATAAAACATGTAAACCCAACATGTGTGTGTGTGTGTGTGCGTGCGTGTGTTTGTGTGTGTAAACTTGTAGGCAGCAGCTATTTACACTTAGTGTAAATAGCAATTAGAGTGCAACTAGCAGTTGCACTAAGTCCAAATAGCTATAGATTCTATTTACACAATGTTACAGTATCAGGATTTTCTGCTATTTACTTATTGCAAATAGTGACAATTATTTGCACCTCACTATTGTAGTACATTGTAAAACACTATGCAGTAATAACGTACTGAGTGAAAATTATCATTTTAATTCAAATTATTAAATGGATGCCACCTTATTGGGACAATACAGCCCTCCTTACACCTACCCCAACCCTACCTGATACTTTATTTTCAACTTTTTGATTATTTCCTTGATTTTTATTGAAAATAAATGCCTTTCTGATGTAATATGAGGAGAAAAAAAGTTCAGCAAAAGGCAGATTCGAACTCGGGTTAATCGCGTCAAAAAGACTATGGTACATGCTTTGCCATCTGCACCACTGGAGCTGATGTTTGACAACTGTCTTTTGTAGTGGTGACTACCCCAATCACACGTTGGTGAGCAGAGTTAGTGTAAATAGCCTCTGGCAACAAGGTGGGCTATTTGTACTTAGTGTAAATAGACACTCGAAACAGGCACAGCTGGTGTATATACAGTGTATCATACAGTAGAAATAAGTATATTAAATTTAAAAAGGCTTCTGTTCTTTCAGGGTTCTCAGTGTGGGAGAAAATATCCTATCAAAGTACGACATGTTCCTGGATCAACATCTTTGTTGACCCTGGAACAACATTGTGATTAACCAATCAGATTTGCAAAAACAGTTTATAGTTTTTTGTGAAGTTTAGGCTTACAATGTTTGGTGCTTGTACATCAGTGTCATTCATCTATCATTTCCTCTGATTTTAGGGATTACTCATGGGTAAGGTTAGGTTTAGGTGTAGGGATGTGGTCAAGATTACATTTTTGGATTAAAATGTTGTTCCAGGGTCAACAAAATATGTGCTCGAGTAGAGGTAGTGTTAAGGTGCTCTCAGTTCATTACAGTGTGGGTGGATGCAGTTTGCTCTGACAACCATGGCACATCCTGATTTTGCTGAGTTAGATGTGTTTCTGGATCAACATATTTTGTTGACCTTGGAACAACATTTTAATCCAAAAATGTAATCTTGACCACATCCCTACACCTAAACCTAACGTTACCCGTGAGTAATTCCTAAAATCAGAGGAAATGATAGATGAATGACACTGATGTACAAGCACCAAATATTGTAAGTCTAAACTTCACAAAAAACTATAAACTGTTTTTGCAAGTCTGATTGGTTAATCACAATGGCAGATGGGAATTTTGCTTACACAAAGATGTTCTGAGGGCAGAAAGGAAAATGATTGGTTTACAGATTCAACTAATGAAATTGAAGCGGAGGCGGGGTCAGGAAATTTGGACGTGTGGAGGGAATACTTAAGACAGAAACGTTATTAACGCTTCGTGGGAGGCATTTGCTGCAAGGTAAGTGAATTTACCACGTATATTATTTAAAAAATAATAATAAATCAACATAACTCTAAGGTTTACTGAGATAATTAGCCGGCAAAGACACACCTGACCATTCTGTTTTCCTAGATGTGAAGACATGCTGGAACTGCATTTCTCATGGTTGAAAGAGTTGCGCATCGATATCCAGACATACAAGAAGCCTTTCTGGACCCACACGACAAAATGCTCAGGAGGAGAGGCAGGTAATCCACAGGGTTGGATTTCACAATTTACTCATAACTAGATAGATATCACTTAAAGGAGAAGTGTACTTCCAGATCAAAAATTAGGGGTGCACTGATACCGGTATGTGGTACTGTACAAGCTTGGTGAGTTAATATCGTTTTCTCACAGACATTACTCAGAAGTTTGTAGTTCTGTCAGATATGTCAAAAACAAGTAAGTAAAACAATGCGCAAGTTATCTAAAGATAGGGAGAGAGAGGGGGCGGGGAGCGCAATTCTGTTGTGTGATCTTTATTGATGTTCGCTCACTTAGCACACGCATAATTTGGATTAAAACTAATTCGGAAATATAAAATTTATAGGGGCATTCACTATAAAGCATACACAACTTTATTGGTGAAAATATCACTGTTAGGACATTTATAACAAGTAGTTATGTAAATGAGCAAAATAAAGTAAAAGTGTGACATATTATACCCCAAACAAATTTCATACAGTAAAATTGATCACACAAAAATAAGTTCCATTTTGCAGAGAAATGTTGTCTGATAATGTGAGAAAAGATGTCTGAATAAATTTTGCTTTGACTGTTTCTATTTGAGAAATTAAGTTCACCAACTAACATTTTAGATATTCTTTTAGTTTCTGTACCCAATATTTTATAAATTTACCGGTAAATTAAAAAACATTGATATCGGTACTCAGAATCGGCAAGTACCAAAAATAAAACCATCGGTATCGGTCGAGTACTGAAAAAAGTGGTATCGGTGCATCCCTAGTACTCACCCCTGTGTCATCCAAGATGTTCATGTCTTTCTTACTTCAGTCATAAAGAAATTATGTTTTCTGAGGATTCAATTCAGCATTTTTCTTCATATAGTAGACTTCTATGGTGCCCCGAGTTTGTTAACGATCCCAAATGCGGTTGTAAACAACCTCGGCTGAGGAAGAAGGGTCTTATCTAGTGAAACGATCAGTTATTTTCATAAAAATAATACAATTTATATACTTTTTAATGTCAAATGCTCATCTTGTCTTGCTCATGTTCTCCCTCAACTTCAAAATTGCCCTATATCGCTGTTTTACCTTTTTTGTTATGGGTATTTGATCTTCTTTGCTTGTTCACTTTGCAAAGACTGGGTCATAATTTCAAAAAACATAATTTCTTATGACACTCCTTACAAATACGTATACAAACACATATACCTCAGCATGACTATTCTCCTTTAAGTATAGTACATGCACTTAAACTTTATTTTTTTATTTTTATTTTTTTGTTTCTTTATATTGCACTTATATTGTATTGCAACTCCCGAGCTCCTGGTCATTTTTAAACATGTTTTAAAAAAAATTGTAGTTGGCCTGAATTTGACCATTGTAAAGGAACTCCCCTAGGGCTGCACGATGAATCACTTGTGATTGTCAGGCGCATTAGTCGATAAAGCCGGTGCATATCATGTGCATTGAGCTGGAGCGGCAATTAATACACGGAGTCGTAAATGACTGACAAGCTACGCAGACTCATAATCAAATGCGATTCATCTGCGATTATGAGCACAATTTTGCGTAGCTTGTGAGTGATTTACGACTCCATGTATAAATTGCCGTTCCAGCTGAATGCACGTGATGGAAATTTACTACTAATCAAAGAAACTGGCTTGACTGACTATACACGCATGATAATTACATGCAATTTATCGTGCAGTCCTACTCCCCCCTATGCCTAAATCATACACAAAATCATTTTGCTGTGTTTCCCACAGGATGTTTTTGAGACTATGGAGGATAGCTGGACCTTGGTCTGCCTGGGGGATCCGGGGGCATGGCCTTGTGTAAGAAATGAAAGAAATGTACTGTACAGTTTAAAGTTAAATTTGTCTATCTGGTGCACTTTGAGAGTTCAGTATTAAGAGCTCCAACCCATGCACAGTGTGGAAATTTAACAAAAAAGAAAGTCTATGCCAGGGTTCCTCAATATCTAAAAACCCTCTTTTTAGATATTGTAGACTCTTAAGAGTTTTGTAAATAGGTTTTAAACTAAATATCCTAGGTAGGACACATAGTAATAAGATAAAATTCTCTGTGAATATGGCCCCAGATTCTGCATTTCCTTTAAAAGCTGGAGAACCATTTAAGATTTCAAAAGGCACCTTGACAGTTTGTGGCCACCATCAAAAAAAGTCTGGGGTGATTTATCCAAATTGTGTATTATTTTTTTGTGCAGATTCAAAGGAAAGGTGAAAAATGAGGAAGTCTGGGAGCCACTGAAGAAGGCAGCAGTGAGGGACGGAAGTAATCATCAGAACGTAAGTTCTTTGAGAATGTGTGCATTGTTTATTACAAGATGTGTTTTCATTTAAATGTAGTAATGTATACTGTTGGTCAAACTTTGAAATTAATTTTAAAATTAATTTTGAACATTTCTGTGATCAAAGCTGAATTTTCAGCATCATTACTCCAGTTGTAAGTGTTCAAAATCATTGTAATATGCTGATTTGCTGCTCAAGAAACATTTCTGATTATTATCGGTGTTGTTGAAAACAGTTGTGCTGACTAAATTTTTTTGTGTACACTACAGTTTAAAAGGTTGGAGCCGATAAGATTTTCTTTTCTTTGGGAAGACATAGCAAGGATTCATTTAATTGATCAAAAGTGATAGTAAATACATTTATAACGTTACAAAAGATTAAAAAAAAAAAGCTTTTTTGTTTTTGTTTGTTTTTGTATTCATAAAATAATTCTGAAAAACCACAATTTACACAGAAATATTAAGTAGCACAACTGTTTTCAACCTTGATAATCAGAAATCTTTCTTGAGCATCAATTCATCATATGAGTGATCATGTGACACTGAAGACTGGAGTTAAGGCTACTGAAAAATTCAGCTTTGCCTCACAGGAATGAAATGCATTTTAAAGTGTATTTGAAAAACAATAGAAAACATTTTAAGTTAAAAATAATATTTCACAATATTACAGTTTTGTACTGTAAGTTTGATTAAATAGACATGAATAGACTTCTGTCGAAAAACATTGAAACACAAAGTCTGCAGATTTTTGACTGATTGTGTACATACATTATCAACATTAACAGGGTGATCCTCCCTTTCAGGTGCCAGAGAACGATATTGGCAGTACAGGCTCAGGATGGCAAGGGGAGGAAGAACATGTTTCACATCAGAGTACTCGGGTACTATGGTCCTTTGGTAATGACAATATTGTTTAGGTTTTGCTTTTGATAGTGAAGAAGTGTTGAAGCACCATCAGATATTTGTAGCAGGTGTTTCATACACAGGCTACTCAGGAAACAAATTAACTTAAAGTAATAAAGAAGTCACTACTGAATTGTTTCCGGTCTTTTTATCAGTGTCTTTTTTTGTACCAGATTATAGGGAGTTGTCAATGAGTATTGATAAATTATTGATCATTTTTACAGATAAAATTGTTAACTATACCCATCAGTAATGAGAAACTATTCAGTAGAATTAAAACAATTCAGTAAAATTTACATGATTTATGTATTGATGTGTTCAATTATCTGTTCTGATGACTTTGTAACACTTTGCATGGTTAAAGAATAGGTGTAATGTTCAAAATATATTGGCTTAGTGTTTGTAGAAATAACACTGAATAAATGTTGATTAATAAATAAATGCACAGTTTTTGCTTATTTAATGTTTAGAATGTAATGTTTTTGTAATGGTTTGCATGTATGTATTGAATATATTCACTAAAATCTCCTATAACGATTAAAAAACATTAGAATTAAGAGTTTTATTTTTTATAGCAGAAAATGTTTATGAGTTTGTAATTTATGTACCGATTTAAAGGTGGTACAAGCACATCCTCTGGACCAGACTAAAGCTGAGAAGTAAAATTTTAAAATATAAGGAACGTGGTTTGGTCGTTAGGACGTACTTGTCACGTCCCACCAACCTAACACTGTAACGTCGCCACAACAAATATGGGAATCACAAAGTTACATTGCTGGTACATTATTTGGGACGTCGCTGCGACCAATCTGGTCCTTTAGAGTCACGTCCTCACAACGTGCCAGTTTGGTCGCTGAGACGTACTCACCACGTTCCAGCGACGTACGAAATAACGTCGCCATGACGAATATGGGAATCACAAAGCTACGTCGCTGGAACATTATTTGGTACATCGCTGCGACGAATATGGTCCGGTCCATTAACGTTGTCACGACGTAACTGTGTTAGCTGGGTTATGGGGTAGATTGAGTAAAACATGCTTTTCCAATGCTACCGCACTGTCTGTGATACCGATATGAGTGACAACAGAACTCGTTCAAATCTCCGTGACGTTTCATTAGTCAGTTAGCGCCAGCATTAACATTAGCGCTGCTCTGAGGGCAGGAGTAAAAATAACAGTACTAAACTGAATTATGCACTGCTCTCAGGGCAGGAGTACTCAATAGGTTCGTATCCCTGCTGAAAAAAACAGCTAAAACCAGCTTAGGCTGGTTAGCTGGTTTTAGCTGGTTTAAACTGGAAGTAGCTGGTTTTAGCTGGTCTCCCAGCTTGGCCAGGCTGGTTTTAGCTGGTTTAAGCTGGAAGTAGCTGGTTTTAGCGGGATTTTCTTCAACGGTCGACATTCGGGAGCAGCAATAAATACGATTCACAACTGCGGTAAGTGATTTATTTCACTTTTAATTTTTCATGCTTGGTAACTGCAGTAGTGTATTAAGGTGTCTACATTCGCGGTAACCGCAGATTAATGAATCCTCCGTCTGCGGGGCACGAAGGAGACTTGTGCCGGGTTTAAGGAGTGCGGTCGCAGGAGGATTTCACACATTCCCTGGCCTCATAGCGGCTATAGGCGGAAAATCGTCTCAGGTTACGTATGTAACCCTGGTTCCCTGAGAAGGGAACGAGACACTGCGTCCTCTAGAGGTCACTACTGGGGGAACGTCTCCTACGTGACCCGTGTCTGAAGCTATATATATATAAAAACTACATGGTACTGGCCGGCGACAGCCTATAACGTCATTGCCGGCGCGATGCGTCGCTGCTGGCGCATCATGCCAGCATTGCATAAAAGGGGGCCGGTCAAACACAACATCCGCTTCTTTGTCTGAAGCTTGTGTCCAAAGCATGGCCACAAGTCTAGAGGATGCAGTGTCTCGTTCCCTTCTCAGGGAACCAGGGTTACATACGTAACCTGAGACGTTCCCTTTCGAGGAATTCGAACTGCGTCCTCTAGAGGTCGCTATTGGGAAACAGTTATACCCACGCTGCCATGCTGAGGGGAGTGCAAGCCGGAACAAACGGCGAGCACTAAGTACCAGCTCCACCTAAGTAAGGGGAGCTGCATACCCAAGAACTTACCTGTAAGGACTGGGCTAATAATGCTTGGCTGTAGGGCAGAGCTCAGACTTGGAATCAGAAAGAGATTCCTTTAAGGGATATAGCCTATAGTCTAGGACAGTAGCCTAGACCTTGGCCTGTCACCAGGGGGTTTACCTATTGCTTGTATAACCCTGCTCGAAGGGAAAGCAGCATAGGTCATGAGAACCCCATTCAGAAGTATTGTTTTTAAGCGATACATAGGTCGAGTGTAGCCCAAGATTCCGGGGCTGAACAACTCAAGAAAGGGTATGAAGCTGAGCGCGTGATCCCCACCATACAGGATTCGAGAAAGAACACAGGAAGCTAGTGTGCTTTCTTACCACAATGTGGATTTTAGAATGTGTCCGGCGAGCCTGGACACTGAATACCGTTCAAGAGGAGGCTCTGGGAAGCAGAGAACACAAATCCCAAGAAAGGGAGGTTCTGAGCACTCAGGGAGCCTAATTGTGCTCAAAGCAACCCTTCTGTAGAAAAGGGGAGCACTATAACGCTCAGTATGAGCGACCTGAATGGGATGCCCCAGAGCAGAGGAGATATACTCTCAGAGAAGAGAAATCTGGTTGCTCAACAGGGTATAGCATGCTCACAGAAGACTCTCAACCTAAAGAGGAGCAAAGAATGCTGAATTACTTCATCCCACCAGGGGCTACCACCTGGAAAGCCAGAGCCATAGGGAGCGGAGGTCCTTCTCTCGGCATAGAGAGGAACTTACGAGCTCCAAATGAGAATGACATGCTCACAAAAGACCCTCAGTGAGGGGAGCATCTGTCAAGCTCATGGAATGTCAGGAGACATCGCTGGGGCAGGAAAAACTGCTGTCTACGGGGCTTCTAGAAAGCCCTAATGGATCAGAGCAGCTTCCGCACGCACAAGTGGCAAAAGGCAAAACACATCGGGCGGCAGCAAGCGGCCGATTCATCCGATGAGATAAAATCTCAATCTAGTAACCAAGGCAAGCATTTAGCAGCCACAGGGTAGACACCTCACCCACGGAGGGGAGGACCCCTGTGCATTCTACTAGGAACGGTGCATTCAGACGACCCTAAAGAGGGAAGCACCGCCATGCTCATCTCCTAACAAGCGGGATATAAAGGCAGAAACGAGGTTTAGTGACCCGTGCCGCCGAAATCGTAAACCAGACAGCCTTGGATACCCATATACAGCTTCCGTACACGCCAATGTGACAGAAGCAGAGACACGTTGGGTGGCAGCAAGCGGCCGACTCATCCAACGTGGCAACGATGGGACGCACAGCAGTTATAGGGTAGGTACTTAACCTACTATAGAGGAAAGGACCTACCCGCTCTGCCCAAAGACGGCCTGCTTAAACTACCCTGTATAGCAGGGAAGCACAGCCTACTCATCTCATGTCAGAGAGACATACAAGGGTAGAGAAGAGGTCTAAGGACCAAGATTGCGATTCTATGAGGCTCCAGGAGGCCTTAGATACCCGGATAGAGTGGTCATCGGATATACACTTGCAAAGTGAAGGATTTTCAGCGGAATTTCTGAAATGTAAGACATACACACATACCAAGATCTCATTTTTACTTTTATTATATTCTTTTATCTACATTGCCGTTCAGTAGTTTGGGATTAGTATGATTTTTTATGTTTTTTTATTAAATAAGTCTCTTCTGTTAATCAAAGCTGAATTTAATTGATCAGAAATACAGAAAATTAATTGAAAAATAAAAAAAAGTAATGTTGTGAAATATTATTGCAATTTAAAATAGTTTTTTTGTCTATTTTAATATACTTTAAAATGTAATTTATTTCTGAATTTTCAGCATAATTACTCTAGTCTTTTCATTACTCCAGTGTCACATGATCCTTTTTAAATCATTGTAATATGCTGATGTATTATCAATTTAAGAATAGAAAAAGTTGTGCTGCTTAATACACACAAACACACACACACACACACACACACACACACACACACATATATATATATATATATATATATATATATATATACAATTTTTTATTTATCTTTTGGAACTATGATACTTCTTTCAGGCTTTCTATTTGTTGAGAGGTAATCTAATTTTTCTATTCATTCATGCATGCACTATATGTAATCATTTGGCCTGCCCATGACTAAAAATTTCTGGTCAACTAGTAGTCATTTATTTTTAAGAGATTAGTCGACTAATTGCATATTAATAAACTATATAATTTATAATAATGAACCTTTAATTGCCTATAGCCCGTCGGCACTCGAGCGCACACAGAGCTTGCCACAGAACACTGGCAGAAGTAATGATTATAAATGTGTCAGGTACAGAAAACAGCGAAGAAGACTGCATTAACATTATAATAATTCATTAATATGTGTTTTCTGTATGTTTGGCTGCAGTGATAAAGTCGATAACACTTGTCATCTCTACAGTGGATGTGCATGTTTGATTGAATGGATCACACAATCTGAAAATATTTGTTTTCCATTCTAACTGGCTTATTTAAAAGTAGACATTTCACTTTCTATAGATACATTTTTCATGTCTGTGAAGCAAGCATGGAGTTTCTGTTTTTTTTGACACCCTCAAGTTCATAGAGACCTAGGGCCAGAATTACATCATGGACTTCACCACTTCCTGTAGATTTTTTTTCTATGATTAAGCATCTAATAAAATTTTGATAGACTAATGGTTAATTGATGATCAGAACTCAGGAGGCAGCCCTTGTAACCATAGTCAATTGAGCTGAAAACAGCTAAAAATTGTTCATGCTAAGATATTCCTATTCATATTCATCCATGTATACTCATTTATGAATAAAATAGGTATATTAATTAAACACCTACAGAAATATCCAAATGGAAGTGTGTGTGTGTGTGTGTGTGTGTGTGTGTGTGTGTATATACACACACACTTTCATTTGGATATATCAGTTTTATCTTTATTTTAGCAATAAAAGGAACAACTATCAGGGGCATGTTCTGATCATCAATTAGTCTATCAAAATTTAATTAGATGCTTAATCATAGAAAAAAAATCCACAGGAAGTGGTGAAGTCCATGATGTAATTCTGATTAATTAAAAACAACTGATTAATTTGTAATTAGGTCAAATGGACAACAGCTTGGTCAGGCTGTGAGACCAGCTAAAACCAGCCTGGCCAGGCTGGGAGGCCAGCTAAAACCAGCCACTTACAGCTTAAACCATCTAAAACCAACCAGCCTAAAGCCAGCCTCACACTACAGGATTTTTAGCCCGATTTTGCCCCGATTTTCCCCTCCCGAGAATCGGAGCAAAAATCTTGTCGAGCACCTCGATCGGTCCCGATGTTCGGCACGGATTATCTAGTAATGTGAGACGTTCGCAGATTGAATCTTACACCTCCCGATCTGCTCTCACACAAATCGGGGCTGCCCCGATCATATCAAACTTGTTTGATATTCAGGATTTTAAATCGGGATGATCACGGCTATGATTACGTCAGTACTTTCACAACAGCCAATGCGCGACCGCAAAACAGCTGCTGTATGGTCCATTGGATAGAGGAGGTGGAGGAAACTGCTTCTTATGTTTTTGTAGTAACACTGTCTTTATAATATGTTGAAAACATACCACAACCGCATGGAGCAAGAAAAGCAATGCTCCATGCGGCCCGAGTCCGACCCGAGCCCATCTTTTTTCCCCTTCTCTTAAAACGGCTTATACTACTGTTTTAGCAATTAAAATAGTTAAGTTTTGTACAGTGCCCTCCACTAATATTGGCACCCTTGGTAAATATGAGCAAAGACGGCTATGAAAATAAATCTGCTTTGTTTATCTTTATGATCTTACATTCAAAAAATTCACAAAATGCTAACCTTTCATTGAAGTAAAACAATTAAAAGTGGGGGGAAACTTACGTTATGAAATAAATGTTTTTCTCATATGCATGTTGGGCACAATTATTGGCACCCTTAGAAATTATGATGAGTAAAATATCTCTGAAGTATATTCCCATTCATATTTGCTTTTATTTAGCACATTAGAATGACTAGGAGTGTGATACTGTCCAGCAATAACTTTCTGTTTCACAGGATTATAAATATGAGGAGCACAAAGGCCAAATTTCCTTAATCATCCATCACAAGGAATAAAACCAAATAATATAGTTCTGATGTGCAGAACAAGATTGTTGAGCTTCACAAAATAGAAAGTGGCTGTAAGAAAAGAGCTAAAGCATTGAAAATCCCAATTTCCATCATTAGGACAATAATTAAGAATTCCAATCAACTAAAGATGTTACAAATCTGCCTGGAAAAGGATGTGTGTCTATATCGTCCTAATGCATGGTGAGGAGGAGAGTTTAAGTGTCCAAAGACTCTCCAAGGATCACAGTAGGAGAATTGCAGAGATTAGTTGAGTCTTGGGGCCAAAAGACTAAAAAAAAAATTCAAACAGCCCCTACGTCACCACATGTTGTTCAGGAGGGTTTTAAGAAAAATCCTCCTTGCTCATCCAAAAACAAACTCCAGCATATTCAGTTGTCAGACACAACTTGAATTTCAAATTGAAATGTCTTCTGTGGTCAGATGAAACTAAAAAAAAGAGCTTTCTGGCAGCAAACACTCAAGATAGGTTTGGTACAAAACCCATGTCCACGGTTAAATATACTGCTGGATCTTTAATGTTGTGGGATTATTTTCCTGCCAGAGGTCCTGGACATCTTGTTCAGATACATGGCATCATGGATTCTAGCAAATACCAACAGATAAAAAATGTAAACCTGACTGCATCTGTTAGAAGTTCTATAATGAGCTGTGGTTGGATCTTCCATCAGGACAATGATCCAAATCAAACATCGAAATCAACACAAAAATGTGTCACTGAGCATAAAATGAAGCTTCTGCCATGGCCTTTCCAGTTGCCCGACCTGAACTCTATAAAAAATGCGTGAGGTGAACTGAAGAGAAGAAGCACCAGCATGGAGCTGGGAAACTAATGGATCTGAAGAGTTTCTGTATGAAGGAATGGTCTCTGATCTCTTGTCAGGTGTTCTCCAAACTGTTCAGGCATTAAAGAAGAAAACACAGAGCTGTTATCTTGAATAAAGGACATTGCAATAATTGGGTGCCAATAATTGTGGTCAACATGAACTACAGAAAAACATTTATTTCATAAAGAGATTTTCCCCCTGCTTTCCATGGTTTTACTTAAATGATAGGTTAGAATATTGTGAATTTTTTGAATGAAAGATTAAAAGGATAAACAATGCAGATTTATTCTTACAGCCACCTTTGCTCATATTTACCAAGTGTGTCAATATTAGTGGAGGGCACTGTATATAATGGCAAAGTGATTATATTTTGTTTCGTTTTTTTTTATTAAGTTAATTTAGGAAAACGTTTGGAGCATTTTTTCTTTGTTAAATATAAGTTGTTGTTTTTTTTTTTTTTTTAATTAATGACCAAGTGGTCAGCTGCAGACAGTGAGTTCATATGTCTAATCAGTTTTTCCTTCTCAAATCACAACCTGCCTAAAGTAAAATCTATAGATATAAAACATTTAAAGCATATAACAGTTAACTAACATTTAAAAAAAAAAAAAAAGACATTTGTAAACATTAGTTGCTGAAATGGCAATCTGTTGCATAAGATCACGTGAGCCGCTCCCTCCGTCACAATAATCTTAATAATATCTTGTAGTGTGTGATGTGCCACGTTTTCAAATCTTGTAGTGTGTGCATGTTTAAGATTTCAGGGAAGATAATCTGCAAAGATTCTCCTTATGATTATCCAGATTTCATAATTGGTTAGGATTATAAAAATCCTGTAGTGTGAAGCCGTCTTAAACTGGTTTTAGCTGTTTTTTCCAGCAGGGTATGGTGAATGTATGTTTTTGCTATGAAGTAAACTGTCATATTAGCAAAAACCTACATATATTCCTTTAAATATTTATAATATTACTATAAATATTACAATTATTTACATTACATACATTTCATATATAGATAGTCAACAAAAGTACAAGCTCACCTGCAAGTACTAATGTCTTAAGCAAAGAGACTATCATTGTGCTGAAGAGTGCACAGCTGTTGCTTTAAATAAAGTAACAGATAGTCGAAATGATGTTTGGCAAATCGTCAGTCTAACCACAGGCTATATTCTGCAGAATGGTATCCGCAAAAACTCAGACATATCAGAAACCCTTTTACATTCAACAAAATAATAGAACATTAAACACTGAAAGATCTCCCCTATATTAACACTGAGCAAAATAATAATAATAATAATAATAATAATAATATTTTTAACATTTACTTTCCTTTAACAAGCAAGCAAATCAGAAGCAAAAACAATGCATGCTGAGAAAAAAAAAAAATCTAGAAATCATGCCATGAATGTGTGTGTATCTATGTGTGAACATACATTCATATTTATATTTATCCAACACACCTGAACAAGATCATCAAGGTCTTTAGGATCACTAAAAAGTTACAGGCAGGTGAATATGATCAAGGTTTGTATGAAACTCTGCAGCAAAATGGATCTTGTGGGTCAGAGTTGAGAACCCCTACCAATGCATATATTGCAGTATACTGAAAAATAAAATCACTAGTTACTAACATATGGAAGTGTATGTATATATATATATATATATATATATATATACGTGTATATATATATAAATATATATATATATATCACATTATATTTTGCAATATAGTCCCATACATTTTTGTTTTGTAAAGAATGATAAATATCATCAAAAATCATATCAATAAATTAAAAGAAAAGAAGCCATATGGGGAAAGGGGCTTGAAAAAAAAACAATAAATTAAAGAAAGGGTTTAAGAACCCATCACTGCATCAGTTTCCACCTTAAAAGATGCCACCTTTGTCCTGCTTTGACATGCTCTGCTTAGATTTGTTATTGTAATGGCTTGTTTTACCATACAGTGATATGCAACTGGGATAATTTGCTCTGTGAGTTTGTATTTTTTTCTTAGAGAATAGTGTACTTGAAGTTAAAGCACCTGACCTTACTGAATATGCACTTGTAGAAGTTTCCCTTTTTAGACATGTTAGATCAGGTCCCCACGCCAGACAATTAGGATCCAGCCCCGGACACCAGATCCCGTCAGAAAATATCAGGCTTTCAGTAACAGGACAACTAGTCAGCAAGCTGTAGTTACCCCAACCCCACTAACAAGCAGGTTTCTGTCAGTTATGAAGTTGACTGATGGAAGCCAGAAAAGAGCAGAAGCAGGAGACGAAGTGATGATGGTAAAAAAGGTATAACAGAATTTATTGAACAGTTTTAGTTGCGCATGTCTCAATGTTCAGACTTCGTCTGGGGAGTACAGCTCAAAAAACAATGATATATCAAACAGATTCAACATCCCATAAACCTCGAATTTCCATAAACATCCCTGTTATCTATTTCTTAGACCAAACAATTCATGAAACCCCACAATCATGGAACTGAACAATAATGAAAATGCATAAGCAAAGAAAATAATAAGAAATATAAAATATAAAAACATAAAAATGAATAATATATATGAATAAATGAATAAATGATAAATACTTAAATAATCAAATAAATAATTAAATATGAATTATGTGAATGACTAATGATTGTAAAATGATTATGAATAATAAATGATTATAAATGAAATTAAAAACAAACATAAAATTTAAACACAACACAATAATTTGCATGGAAGGATCTAAGGATCCTTCAGACATAAAATTTATGGGAGGAGAGTATTCAAATGAATCACACAATTTCCTAATGTTTGTGCTCATCAAATTACTGGTATTTGATGCCCAAAGAAGCCTTAAATGTCTTAAACTATTTTGCACTTGAAATAGGTCCAGTTGTTGTTGTCTCAAATTAATTTATGTGGATGAAGCCGGCTTCAACCTCTGTAAAGTGGGGAGATGCAAGAGGGACATTATTGGATAGAGGGCCACTGTTACAGTGCCAGTTCAGAAGGGCACCAGTACCACCACGTATGCTGCCATCTCCAATGACGGTGTCCTTTGCCACATACAAACTAAAAGTTCAATGAAGAATAATAAATGTGCATTTCAACTCTTTATTTTTTCTTTATTATCTTTTTTATATTCCCATTCATAAGTTTCCTTTAAAAAAAAAACAGTATTCAACATTTCTGATTTAAAGTTTAATATTTTGTATTGTATTAATTTGAACACAGGTTATTTTGGATTCACCTCAGTCGTGGCATTGAGGGTGGAGAGAGCACTGGTTATTCTCTTCAATCCTGGGACTTGAACCTGCAACCTTTTAGTTACAAGTTTGACTTCCTAACCATTAGGCCACGGCTGCCCCTGTTTTGTTTTTAAAGTTGTAAATGTAAGCAGACAGTACATGTACAGGGGGGTATTCCAGAAAGCTTGGTTAACTTACCATTAACTTACCACCCCAAACCCGCATACCATGAGTATGTCGGTTCCAAAACACCTGAGAAGAGTAATTTTAATCAACCTCCTATTGGTTACCCAGAGTTAATGCGTGTGCACGGTGCATACAGAAAGACGTTTTCAATGGATCGCCGATTTCACGAGTCAAAATGGAAAATCAAATTGAAAAAAAGAGAGCGGCATACTTCACAGAGGCAGAGTTGGAGGTTTTAATGCACGCATATGAAGAATTCAAGCCAATAATAATGAAAAAAAGCAATACGGCTGCATCGGCTAAAGAAAGAGAGTTGGCTTGGCAAAAAATAACGGACAGAGTAAACGCGTAAGTGTATTAAATTGCAAATTTGATATCGCCTCCCCTTTTATTATAATGCAAAATAATTAAACACCCCTTCCGCATCCTTCTGACTGTTAAATCACCATGAAAGCATTTACTTTTCCTGTCATTCATTTCTTTAGGTTAAAATAACAATGTATATTGACTAGGGATATATGGTTTCTTATTTAATAAGGTGTAATCCTTCTGGAGCCAGAAGAACTTTGAGCCAAGTCAAAATGAAACACAAAAACATTCTGCAAAAAGGTAATATTTGATTACACAATTACTAAACTATTTATTAAACACGATTTAGTATATTATTTCTGTCATGTAGCTAATAGAAAGAAGGCTGAAGCCCGTCTAACTGGCGGGGGCCCACCCAGTGGCGGCCGGCCCATAGGGGGCGCTGGGGCACCGCCCTCCCTGATAAGAGGGGCTAAAAATGTAAAATATATTTTTACAAATTAAGTTTTTAAATTCGGTTTACCCACCAGTATGTGCCTACATGCGATATGAATAACATATACAACATTTCCCACCTAGTGACATTCATTCACCAGTGAATTTCCACAGACAGACTTGTATCGTTTCTGTCATGGGGCGCTGAGAAAAAGCGCCCCTGAGTGCAGCCAAATAGCCAGTCATGTACTGTTGCTAGGGTAAATTAATAAATATGCGGCCAATCAGTCTCTCAGAATTTTATGGTCTTGGGGCGCTGAAAATTCTGCCCCAAGCAGCAGAAAATACCGCTAGATTTAAGGTTTTTTTTTCTTTTGAGGCGCGGTCAATCAGAGAGGCGCGGTCAATCAGAGTAATGATGGCGAACTTAACGAGCGAAGAGCAGTTTCCACCAAATTCGGTGAGATCCTTATTTATATACCCGTTTACAAGAAGGCCGATGAAGGAGAAAATCCGGGTTAAGGAGTTGGGACCCGACAAGCCTGACCTTATCATTAACCAGCAGACCAAGGAGAAAAATAAGGTCTACAACCGGAGTTTTTGCAGGAGTTGGTTGCTCTCCGAACGCATAAAAAAGCATGAACGATCAAAAGTTCATATGGAAAATTGCATCAAGCTAGCTGTGCTAGGAAACATTAGCATAGCAGCGCAGCTGGATGAAGGACACCGCGTCGCAGTAAGAAGGCACAATGAAGAGGTTGATACATCTACATCTCAGGAATCATCCAGAGATTCATTGACAACGTGCAGGCTATCAGGTAAGCTATGCATGTATGCACAGTGTTACCAAATGTTAATTCTCTTTGAATAGACTCTACAGTATGTAGCCCTTAATGTTTAATCTCTCATCTTGTTAAAACAATGAATTTATCTGTAACATTATGATGAATTTGAAATGCGCAAATACAGGGACTTATGATTTAATACAGTCCTGGGATTATATATCTTAGACTTAACTTTATTGATCCCTTTGGGATGACTCCCTCAGGGAAATTAACATTTCCAGCAGCAAAAAAATTATATATATATATATATATATATATGGAATAATATAAGGATGGAGTAAGATAAATAAATAAATAAATATATACAGAACGTATCTATCTTATACAGCAACCAATTTTCAGAAATGACTTTTAGAACTTATAAATTGTTTCCGTATCATCAGGGAAGCTGTCCCTTCTCTAGTTGAGGGTCAGGAGTACCGGGGACCTGAACAGGAGCCACCCACGAAGAAACGGAGGACATTGGGAGAAGACAGGCAACACCATTTGGCATTGGAGGTAAATACTTGCACCTGCTGACAAATGGATAGAAGGCACAACAACTTATCACCACATTGGCCACAATAGTGCTACTGACTGAAATATATATTGTCATGTTATTATATGAATATATAGTGTAAGCCATATTGGCTCATTACACAATTATAGGTGTTCAGGAAAGGAAAGGAGAATTATAGCCTTTTGTTATAAATAAAATGTCAAAACCTACTTCTTACCTATTTTTTATTTATATATCATGTCAGGTATGTGACACCATTATGTGCCATGCCAAGGAGCGGTTTTCCTTCACCAAACACCTGGTCAGTGCCACTCTGCTGCAAGGAGACTTGTTCCCACAACACCACAAGATGTTCCCAGATTCAGCGCTGGATACCACGGTGGAAGCCTATCCCTCACTGGACAAGGCCAGACTTAAAACAGAACTGTCCCTGATCTACAGCAACGAGGATTTGTTCATTTTGTTCATTTACTTTATCTGTGAAACTGGTGATTTTGAGGAGGAGATTAAATCATTACTGTTAATTGTAATCATCGTCTGACTGTTGATTTGAATTCTTATATTGGACTAAGCAAAGAAATATATTGTCACATCAGCCCCACCAGGAAAAATTTTCACCAGCCGCCACTGGGCCCACCACCACCCCTCACCCCATCTGAGGAGCTGGCTCTGTCCCTTAATAAAGGGCGACCAGTGGTTGCTGGCATTCCAGGGGGCACTTCATCACACACACTATGCACCACAAGTAACATGGTGAAATGTAAGTTTACCACTATGATTTGTTTTCATTATATGACTTAATAAATCTCTGTCACTTAAAGGCTTTTTGAACATGCTTAACGTTTTTATGCAGGCTTACTTTATTTAACTGCATATGATGTATAGGCTACTGTGATCTTAGTTGTATTACTTTGACGTTTTTTTCCTGCATTATTGGTGTTTCTTTGATTAATATTGAGAATTTTATGGGTTGTATTTTCTTATAGATACTGATAGAGGGATTGTATTATTGGACCCTACAGAAAGAACACAGTCTGTCACAGTTGTAAGTGTTTTGTTGTCAGGTACCTTTAGTTGCTTTTAGATATTTTGTGTTTTTTTCTTTTTGCCAGATAATGTATACTTGCATATTTCCACTGAAGGATGAAGATGATGAAGATGACGATGAAGAGACCACATCTGCTGTGACAGAAGTGGACAATGCTGGTAGATCCATTGAGGTATGATGCATACCATTATAATGCATGCCCCCTTTTTACATTAGAGTAACAAACTGTCATTGTCCTTCCACAGTACATACCTGGGGATTTGCCCACAGATGAAGGTCCTTCAACCTCAATGCACAATCTAAGCAGTGTAAGAATTTGTGTGCAGTTGTCCATATTTTAATTTTATTGTCTGACAGAATCTCATTTATTTATTTATTTATTTTTTTGCCTTCCTAGTTGCCAGCAAAGCAGCTGTATAAGGTCCATCTTCAAAAACAAATAAGAAAAAGTGACATGGAGATGGACCTTATACAGCTTCAAATGGAGGAGAAAAGGCTATTATATCCATTAAAAAAGCAACACTAGAAATTGAATTACTGGAGCATCACCTTAAGGTGAGAACTTGTGTGAATATTAATCTGCTGCACGTTAAAAGTGTTGTCTATATAAAGCAATGTAATAAAAAAAAAATATAATTTTACTTTCATTGTTTTTCAGGAAATAAAGAAATGAACTGCACAGCAGACCAGTGCAAACAATTTAATAAAAGTAATTTTGACAAATCCTGTCTCTCAAAAGTCTTCCATCTCTGTTGTGTGCAAAAATCTGTAGGGGTTCCTCTGGGCCATCTTCTTCAATACAAGGAGGGTGGCTCTCTCCTCTTATAGTGGCAATGTTGTGAAGCACAACACAAGCCACTATGATGTCGTATGCCCTCTCTGGACTGACCCGGAGCCCACGCAGACACTGAAACCTAGACTTGAGGATCCCTATGGTCATCTCCACCTTGGCCCGTGTTCGGCTGTGAGCCAGGTTAAAGCGTGTCTGTGGTCCAGGATCAGGTTCAGGGTAGGGTGTCATTAAATATGGCAGACAAGGGTATCCTCTGTCCCCCAGCAAGTAACCATTGTACTGTCCTGTAATGATTCAAGTGTACAATACAAATATAGTAAAAAGGAAAAAAAAAGAAAAAAACATTGTATAAAGCAAAACATACCCTGCTGAAATGTCTGGCATAATGATGACTCGCGGAAAATTCTGGCATCATGCACAGATCTTGGCCATTTTGCCTCAGCATTAGTAATGATGTGGGTTGCCTCACATATTACCTATAGTTAGTGGAAAAAAGTAATGCGTTTAATGATTTTTAAGGCAAAAAATTAAAGGACACAAAATTAAGTTGTTACCTGCACATTGATACTATGAATAGATTTCCTATTAACATAGTCTCCCTCATTTATTGAATGAGCTTTAATAGGAATGTGGGTGCCATCAATGCACCCAATTACATTTGGAAACCCTGAAATAGAAAGTCATATATGGAAGTATCAAGTGTGTGTGTGCAGGATGAATACATGTATAGATATAAATAGTATGACTACATATTAAATATGCGTCATAGATTTTACTACAAAGGACAAACCTGCCACTCTGTGGAATTCCTCTTTAATAACACACAGAGGTTTATGGCCAGGGAACTGTACAAACGTGTGTAAGAATCGTTTAAGTGCCAGACATACTGTGCGAACGGCTCTACACACAGTTGTCTTTCCCACATGCTCTGCATCGCCCACATTGTACAAAAAAATGCCCTGACGCAAAAAACCGAAGTGCTATGCACAGAATGTTTTCTGTGCTAAGCACAGACCCGCGGTTTGTGACATTTGCAATATGCCGTTTCAAGAGATCTGTTAAATAAATTAACGATTCTTTTGAAAACCGATAACGCTCTTTCAAATAATCATTAGGGAATGAAAAGACATCAATACGCGGTCTTATAACTCTCTCCAGGCGGAAAAAACCTCGTTTAATTTGTGCCTCCGCGTCCACAGGATCGTCATCAAAAGGGCACGCCATGTTCAGTAACCGTCTGAAACAAACTGACCCTGGAACATAACCTGCTACCGAGCAGGTTATCTTCAGAGAGTAAGGTGCTATGGTTACATACATACCCAGAAAGTTACCTCTGTTTTTGGAACCGAAAGTTTAGGTTATCCACTAACTTACCCTTAAACTTACCCCGGTATGTCACATAACCTGCTTTCTGGAATACCCCCCAGATGTTCACCAATGCCAAAACACATGTAACTGACAACAACACAAACACAGCATCACAGTTTATCACGTTGCTAATTTGGTTGTGTCTTCACTTTGCATGTAGAGAGACACAGGAATAGGAATAATTATTTCTCTTAACATGCCATAATGTTCTGAAGTAATGAAGAAAAGTGTTATCATCGCTGAAGAAATGGCAGATGTTACTCCTTAGAAAGCATGACCACTACACCATGTTATTCTCTGTAGTAGCTGGGGGGAATCTTAAATAAATAGACCAAGTGTGGCAGATTGAGCCAGGCCAAGGTGTAAGTCTCCAGTATGCGATAATCTTACTGGAACTAACCCAAGTGGGTTTTGCTGTCTGTTAGTTTAAACATTTTAAAATGCAGACTGTTTTTCCAGTCATGTATTTCATCACTGAGGATTTCTTTAAAATATTTTTCTGTGTAAAAATCTCAACTTGTGTCGTTCTCGTGAACCCAATCTTGTGTCCTGTGAGCTAAGTGTCTTGATAAATGAATGAATGAATTGATGAATGAATGTATGTATTTACAGGGGTTGGACAATGAAACTGAAACACTGGCCAATATAGTGTTGGAGGTTTCATGGCTATATTTATGCAGCCTGGTGGCCAGTCTTTACTGATCGCACATTCCACCAATAAGAGCAGAGTGTGAAGGTTGACTTTGTGCACCCAATAGCTCAAACATTGTACCCTGAAGGTGGTGCCGTGTATTAGGATGATAATGCACCAATACACACAGCAAGACTGGTGACAAGAGTGATTTGATGAACATGAAAGTAAAGTTAAACATCTCCCATGGCCTGCACAGTCACCAGATCTGAATATTATTGAGCCACTTTGGGGTGTTTTGGAGGAGCGAGTCAGGAAATGTTTTCATACACCAACATCACATAGTGACCTGGCCACTGTTCTGCGAAAGGAATGGCTCAAAATCCTTCTGGCTACTGTGCAGGACTTGTATTTGTCATTCCCAAGATGAAATAATGCTGTATTGGCTGCAAAAGGAGGCCAAACGGCATACTAATTGTGGTCTAAACCCAGGTGTTTCAGTTTCACTGTCCAACCCCTGTACTTGCCTGTCAATTCAGAAACTTGTGTATCCAATGGATGTTGGACAATACAATAATTGCACTTAAATGCAACTATCCTTTTCAAGCCATTTTGGCTGGCTTTCTACACTGCAGGAATCTGACAACATTTTGTTAAATAACTTCCTGTCTTCTGAGATATTCAGTTTGTATTCAAGTTTCCACAGCTAAGCGTTCACAAGATGCCTCCATCTCAGTCTTACTATTCACGTAGCATAACCACAACGCTTCCTTTCTTGAATGTTCATTTCAGACTATGCTGCAGTATTTTTCTATAACTGCCACTCAGCTAAAACCACTTCCTTATAAGCAGATGTTTAAAGTGAGATACACGTTTCCTTTTTGCGTCTTTGTTTTCATTTAAAGTACATGACCTGACTAATATGTAAGCTGTGTGAATAGGTAAAGTTTGAGACAGGGGTCTTGTCTCTATTTCTTTCACCAACTCTACCTTGTGAGCCCCACAATCAAAGTTGCCATTCTGCCACAATCAAAAAGTAGACTCATAAAAAGTGTGTGTTCATCTAACATTGAGGATTTTGCTGTGTAGGTATGTTTATGCTGTTGGATACAACTTTGGAAAAACAAATGAAATTGTCAAGAATTCCATTAACTATGAGTATGCAAAAACCTCTTAAGGTAGTGTTATGCAGTCAAATCTAAATCAGCCCAACCCAGCAAGGATTGAAACGAATGAAGGCAGCCATCACTGGTGAAAAAAACAGCATATGCTGGTAGGTATGTTTTGATGCTGGTTTAAGCTGGTCCTTAGCATCAAAACATACCTACCAGCATATGCTGTTTTTTTCATTAGGGATTTTGGTAAATGTGACAAAAGAGTTTCACATACATGTACCCTACTTTAGAAAAAAGTAATGTTTACATCAGTTTATATTGTCACAATAAATACTTTTGCCAGCTTTATGGTTTCATATACGGTATTAATACAATTAATGTAGTTTGTCAGGCTTGTGTTCAACCTGCACCATGGCCCTTCATACCCTAGTTATAGCTCTGTAAAGACTGTAAAGGCTGCATCAGAAATGTGTGCTGTTGGGTGAACTCCAGTACCAGGGTCAGGAAAAACTGATCACAGGAAACACTGTTAGTAGTAAAGCCGGGCTCACACTACAGGATTTTTATCCTGATTTTGCCCCTATTTTGCCCTCCCGAGAATTGGAGCAAAAATCTTGTCGAGCACCTCGATCGGTCCAGATGTTTGGCACAGATTATCTGGTAATGTGAGACATTCACAGATTGAATTTTGCACCTCCCGATCTGCTCTCACACAGATTGGGGGCGCCCTGATCATATCAAACATGTTTGATATTCAGGATTTTAAATTGGGATGATCACGGCTATAATTACGTCAGTACTTTCACACCAGCTAATGCGCGGCCTCAAAACAGCTGCTGTAAGGTCCATTGGATAGTGGAGATGGAGGAAACTGCTTCTTATGTTTTTGTAGTAACACTGTCTGTATAAAATGTCAAAAAACATACCACAACCGCATGGAACAAGGAAAGCTCTGGAGTGAAATCGTCTCAGTTTTCAACATAGTGAGTGTATAAAGCTGCTAGCATGCTAACATTTGTAAACATTAGTTGCTGACATGAAACATCTGTTGCATAAGATCACATAAGGCGTTCTGGTGTAAATTTTCAAAATCATGAAAATGTTTGTATTTTCAAAATGTTAGTATGAAAGAAATGTATTTGCATAACTGTAATTTATAGGCGAAGATTATGCTAGTTGTGAATGAGTGTGCATGAACGCCCTATTTATGAAAGATTGTAATTCATTAACACGTTAACTATCAGATTATACATTTACGAAGGGTTTGTGAATCCACAAGATAGTTTTCGGGAAGGTCTGTTTTACCCGCAAATTACTCAGTATTTTCTCATATTTACGCAAGTTTCATGAATGAGGCCCATTGATTGTAGGAAACACCACAAACTGGATTCAAACCTGGGTCACTGCCAGAGAAGTGCACTTGCTTCATCAGTTGCACCACCAAAGCAGATATGCGGTGGGTAAAACTACTTACTGTAGTCTTGTAGTCTTTTTATAGTTTTTCAAGTACTACTGTAAGCGAACTTTTTTTTAAATCAATGACAGCACAAATTATATGGACTTAAAGACTGTGAATCGCAGAGAAAATACTTAATATAGGGGTCATTCCTGGTATATAGGTATATATTGGTATATATATCTGGTATATATTTTTTCTTGGAAAACATTACATGTTTTTCTTGTTTTTAGCATCCTACCAAAATAGTGACATTTAACTATTAGGAATACATACTGGCCAAGCTCAGGGACTCCAAAAATAATAATTATGGGTAGATTGTTCAGACACTGCCTGTCAAAGTATTATTATATACATAATTATGACAAAATGTTAATAATGTAATGTTAAACAATAATGAGCTTTTATTGGATGGTATATATCCCTTATGCCATAAGAGTATTTTTTATTCTTGAAACATAAAACAATTACTGATGAATCGAATGTTTTGATTATTAAGAACAGGTACTTTTTGTGCCAATTTTTGCCAGCAGGATGGTAAATAACAAACATTTTGCTCAAAACACATGCTTTAATGTTCCTCACCTCACAAAATAAAACAAAAGTATGTCAAATATTCAACTTTGCTGTCAAATTATTATTTAAAATTACTTGTCTAACAGGTTGGCATGGAGCGTAACAGGGTGGAAGACCAGTGTTAACAGGTTCTAACAGTGGATGAGCTTTCCATCATTGTCCTGCATGGTTTGCCATCTGTAATTTGTGAAACTGCACCTATATAATATTGCTTTACAACAATACAAAAAATAAAAATACAGATTTCTTTTGGGTGAGAGACAAAAAAAAAAGTGATTCCCTTTCGAGGGAACATCAAACTGCGTCCTCTAGAACTCGCTATGGGGAACACCTCGGCGTGACCGGTGTCCTGAAGCATACATCTAAACACAACAATAACATTGGCCAGCAACAGCCTATGACGTCACTACTGGCCCGACCACAGTATAAAGGGGCGCCGGGAGAAAACGTCATCCTCTTCTTCTTCTTCACTGACCATTTGTTTATGTTGGCAGAAGCTAAGCAGCCTCCTGCACTTGCATTGCAGTCTCTTATGTTGGACCTGTGCAGGAGCCGTGATGGCACTATGAGGACCTGTTTTTGACTGCTACAGGGTAGGACCTCTGAGCAACTGATTGTCGTGATGGTCTCATGTGTCTGTACTGGATACAGCCTAGATGATAGCCTTCAGCCTCATGCTTTCTGGATCATGCGGCAAAGTCGCTAGGCTTCTGCGGGAGCCTCCTTGGCCTTCAGGTCCCCAGTAAAGCACTACAATGAGCACCCCGCTCCCAAAACTGAGCGCCCAAGATCCCTCTCATCTGAGAACTGAGTTCTCCACTCACCAGAGCTCTCTGAGTCAGCAACCTCAGGCTGTTAGGCCTCTCTCTGCCTCCCTGTTAGATTGCTCCCTTGCTTGGTCGAGCTAGCATTGCTCTCCTCACCATAGAGGGTCACTTATGAGCATGCCGCTGCCAAAATTGAGCGTTTGAGTGTCTCTCCTATTTTGAGAGCTGAGCTTCCGCTCTCTAGAGCTCTGGTTAGCAGTCATGCCAGGTTGTTGGGCCACTTTCTGCCTCCCTGGTAGGTTGCCTTATGGTCGAGTTAGCATTGCTCCCATCACCATGGAGGGTCACTTGAGCATGGGTCAGGCCCTTTCTCCACCCTCCCCATTAGGCTGCTCTCATGGGGAGTTTGGCAGTGCTCCCCTCACTCTGAGGGTCACTTACAAACATGCTGCTTCCCCCCTCACTCCGAGGGTCACTTACGAACGCGCTGCTTCCCCCTAAGCATTTAAGTTTCCCTCTCATTCTGAGAGTTGAGCTCTCTGCTCCCCAGAGCTCTGTGAGCTGGCAACTTCAGGTAGTTAGGCCTCTCTCTGCCTCCCTGTTAACTTATTTGCTTTGCTGGATTAGCTTAGCAGTGCTCTCCTCACCCTAGGGGATCACCTTTGAGCATGCTTCCCCTTTCTGAGCACCTGGATTTCTCTCTTATCCGGAAGAGCTGAATTCCCTGCTTTGTGGGCTCCACAGCAATGTCAGGGGGTCTGGCCTTATCCAGCCTTCCCCCTAGACTGTTTTATGGTGAACTCAGCTGTGCTTCCCCACTTCAGAGGGTCGTTTAGAATTTCCCCTCTTCTTGAGGGTTAAACTCTCCGCTGCGCTCAGAGGAACAAGCGCTGACAAGCGCTCTGTACATCCAGAATCATGCTAAATCTAAAGTGTGCACGCTAGTCTCTGTGCACTTTGTAAAAATCCATGTTGTGGTAAGGACACACATTAGGCATCTTGTGTTCTTTTCTAAAAACCGGTATGGTATGGGTTACACGCTCAACCTCGTTCCCATTCTTTGAGTTGGCTCAGGCCCCGGTTCGCTTGGGCCCCACTCTACCTATGTATCCCTAGTGATACTGACTTTAACAGGGTGTTGCTACCAAGGATCTGCCGAGACAGTTCCTTGAACAAGCTCAAGCAGAGCTGGCAGTAGCCCCTGGGTGACAGGCCAGGGCCTAGTTACTATCCTAGGTGCTTGGCCATATTCCCCTTAAAAGAATTTCTTCTTCTGATTCCAAGCCATTGAGTTCTACCCTGGGTCCAGGATATCTGACCCCTAACAGGTAAGTCTTTGGCGTATGCAGCTCAGGCCTTTGGCCGAAGGGGATAATGTCACTGGCAGCTGTCTAGGCATCCTTGGGCAACTCTTAGATTGGTAAAGTTGGTACTTAGTGCTTGCCTTGTGCTTGGCATGCACTCCCCTCAGCACGGCAGCGTGGGTATAATGTTCCCCATAGCAACCTCTACAGGAAGCAGTTCTATGTTCCCTCCAAAGGGGATGTCTCAGGTTATGTATGTAACCATGGTTCCCTGAGAAGGGAATGAGACACTGCGTCCTCTAGAATCCTTGCCATGCTTTGGACGCAAGCTTTAAATGGAGAAGCGGATAACGTGTTCTCCCGGTGCCCCTTTATACTGTGATCGCGCCGGAGGTGACGTCATAGGCTGTCGCCGGCCAATGTTATTGTCGCGTTAAGATGTATGCTTCAGGACACTGATCACACTGAGGCGTTCCCCATATCGACCTCATAGCGACCTCTAGAGGATGCAGTGTCTCGTTCCCTTCTCAGGGAACCATGGTTAAATACGTAACCTGAGGCGTTTTCGCATGCATATTATATGCATCTACCCCACATCGTTAATCCTACCCATTGCGCATCATAAGCCAAGACATTTGAAGTCAATAAAAAAAAAAAAACTGAATTTCAAAGGCAAAGTTTCAATTTTTATCTAAAATACTGCATTAATTGAAAAATAATAAAAAAAAAAAAATGAAAAAAAAATTTGAAGAAAAAAAGTACTATTTACAACAGGGGTGGGGAACCTTGATCCTGAAGGGACAGTGTCACTGCAGAGTTTAGCTCCAATCCTGAAAAAAGCTAAACTCTGCAGGGACACCGGCCCTCCAGGATCAAGGTTCCCCACCCCTGATTTACAATATGAAAAACTAATCATAATTATTGCAAATATTAATTAGTACTATAAAATATTATAAAATTACAAAATATAAAAGAAAAAATATTATTGAACAAAAAGATCTTAGTGTCCAGTCACTTTTGATCATAAAGAACATGAGTGTGGTTCACAAATAAGGACCGCACCAAGAGCGTATAAACAGGTGTCTATGAACAGCGCTGCATGTTCTTGTCTTGGTCATTTTGAATCTTCCTCCCACATCTTTCTAAAGCTGAGGGAGAGACTTTTTGACCAGTTCTGCATTGGCAGCATGTGAAATATCATGTTTAGATAATATAGGCTTCTGTAACATCCTTTGCAGTTTCCTATATAACAATCCTGCATCCTTTGCTATTATGTGAATAAATAATCTATGAAGTTTGGGATTTTATTAGGGTTATCAGCTGTTCCCCTTACCAGTCATCTTGTCATTCTCTGGTTCCAAAGTACTGTACTCTTTAAATATATCAGCTTTGATTACGTCATCACCTAAAGTCCTAATATAGTTCTAAAGTGGGTCCTGTTAGTTGCGCATACCATGTATTACTATTTAGGATCTGAACATTTTTGGGATATGAAGAGAAGGGAAGACTCCTACATATGCCATCAATTTCTCCTGCTGAAAAAAACAGCTAAAACCAGCTTAGGCTGGTTATCTGGTTTTAGCTGGTCTCCCAGCCTGGCCAGGCTGGTTTTAGCTGGTTAAGCTGGAAGTAGCTGGTTTTAGCTGGTTTCCCAGCCTGGCCAGGCTGGTTTTAGCTTGTTAAGCTGGAAGTAGCTGGAATTAGCTGGTTTTAGCTGGAAGTAGCTGGTTTTAGTTGGTCTCCCAGCCTGACCAAGATGGTGTCCATTTGACCTAATTACAAATTAATCAGTTTGTTTCACTTACTGACAAGGTTCAATTCAAAGTAAGTTTAGTATCATAATCAGGTAGGCTAGATGATACATCTTAAATTATTCTAGTTGTTAATGATAATATATCTTATAATATAAATATAGTCAGCTGTTTTATTTTTAACGAGTGTTTCGGTATTAGATAGACTTTTACACAAAATATAAATGAAACAAACACCCAGATAGAAAGAACATTTGGGCCAAATGTGGCCGATAGCTGGCACATATGGCTTAGATATGGCATGGCTGAACGGATATGGACCAGATTGTAACCATATATGTTTTTAGAATTTAGAAGTTTAGAATTTGTGGGAAATTATTGCTCCTTTTGAGGTATATGGTCCAGATAACAACAAACACATTAGAACCAAGTAAGGTTTAGCTATGGCTGACATTGGTAAATATCGTTGAGTTCGATTATTTCACTTTGTTGGATGTAGTGTTTCCAATACATTCCAATAATCACGCAATCCGGGTTAATGCAAAATCACTTATTTTAGATAGAGATTGATTTTTTTGAAAACATTTATGAAGCATTTTTCATGTTTTCAGTGTTTTTCACTGCTCTGTGGTGTGGTAAAAAATACACATTTTATATATATATACAGGTCCTTTTCAAAAAATTAGCATATTGTGATAAAGTTCATTATTTTCTGTAATGTACTGATAAACATTAGACTTTCATATATTTTAGATTCATTACACACAACTGAAGTAGTTTCAAGCCTTTTATTGTTTTAATATTGATGATTTTGGCATACAGCTCATGAAAACCCAAAATTCAGGTCAGGAGAGTTGGCAGGCCAATTGAGCACAGTAATACCATGGTCAGTAAACCATTTACCAGTGGTTTTGGCACTGTGAGCAGGTGCCAGGTCGTGCTGAAAAATGAAATCTTCATCTCCATAAAGCTTTTCAGCAGATGGAAGCATGAAGTGCTCCAAAATTCCTGATAGCTAGCTGCATTGACCGCAGCTGACATGGCACCCCAGACCATCACTGACTGTGGGTACTTGACACTGGACTTCAGGCATTTTGGCATTTCCCTCTCCCCAGTCTTCCTCCAGACTCTGGCACCTTGATTTCCGAATGACATGCAAAATTTGCTTTCAAAAAAAGTACTTTGGACCACTGAGCAACAGTCCAGTGCTGCTTCTCTGTAGCCCAGGTCAGGCGCTTCTGCCGCTGTTTCTGGTTCAAAAGTGGCTTGACCTGGGGAATGCGGCACCTGTAGCCCATTTCCTGCACACGCCTGTACACGGTGGCTCTGGATGTTTCTACTCCAGACTCAGTCCACTGCTTCCGCAGGTCCCCCAAGGTCTGGAATCGGTCCTTCTCCACAATCTTCCTCAGGGTCCGGTCACCTCTTCTCGTTGTGCAGCGTTTTCTGCCACACTTTTTCCTTCCCACAGACTTCCCACTGAGGTGCCTTGATACAGCACTCTGGGAACAGCCTATTCGTTCAGAAATTTCTTTCTGTGTCTTACCCTCTTGCTTGAGGGTGTCAATGATGGCCTTCTGGACAGCAGTCAGGTCGGCAGTCTTACCCATGATTGCGGTTTTGAGTAATGAACCAGGCTGGGAGTTTTTAAAAGCCTCAGGAATCTTTTGCAGGTGTTTAGAGTTAATTAGTTGATTCAGATGATTAGGTTAATAGCTCGTTTAGAGAACCTTTTCATGATATGCTAATTTTTTGAGATAGGAATTTTGGGTTTTCATGAGCTGTATGCCAAAATCATCAATATTAAAACAATAAAAGGCTTGAAACTACTTCAGTTGTGTGTAATGAATCTAAAATATATGAAAGTCTAATGTTTATCAATACATTACAGAAAATAATGAACTTTATCACAATATGCTAATTTTTTGAAAAGGACCTGTATATATATATAAAACATATTTTTGTTGTTGAATGGTCGTTTGATCTCAAATGACCTAATGTAAGAGCCTGCAATAATGCGTATTCAAATTAAAAATAATTAAGTCTGACGAGAAAGACTGGGCATGACATTGGTTTCATACAGATTACTTTAACACAGGATATTTGTTTTCGAGAGGCTTACTTCATTTAAAAGTAGACATGTCAAGCTTTCTATAGATGTCCCAGTTAGCAAATTTCCTTTGGCCCGGATCTGGCCGTAATCTACAGATAAAGTGTGGCCCAGATTAGTATTTGTTCGCCGGCCCAAAATTGGCCCATATGTTTTTAGCCAGAACTGAAACAACCAGAGCCATAACTCCGCCGTTCATCAGTACTTGATGCAATGTTGAGAAAATACTTAGAAAATTGAAATAATTTTTGTATTTCAAGTCAAATGCTGTATGCCCAGGAGGTAAGTATAGCCTAGTAAATGGTGTTTGTGTGAATGTCCACAAAACTTGAAGACTTTATATTAGCAGTAGGAAAGACAATTTTAAAGATAAAAAAATAATTCATAAGATAATCATTGATAATGTGTTGACACTGTGTGAATAATATGTAATAAGTAAAATGTAAGTATAGTTTGAAAATGTATTTGAAAATGTAACAACTTGATTATATAATCCAGATTACATGTATTTGGTTACCCCACACTATTGAGCATTTTGATTTTTAGTTTAATCCTGCAGGTCCACCTTTCAGGTTGTACTAATAATTATTACATTTCTCTTCACTGTAGGTGCTGTCAGGCAGAATCCCCTGACTGGAAGGGCTTCAGATAAAGACATTGAAATTACCTTAATAAAGTGGCTGTACCTGTCTGGAGACCGAGATGGTGGGAGGAAAGAGAGAATGAATAAACAACAGTGCGTTGCTGACCCCCATTAGACAGTTTGCAGCATTACTAACACCAGCACACTTTCAAGCAACTCTTCTCAACACTTTTCTTCTTAACAGTCAAGTTTTTTTGTCCATTTAATGTATTTTTTTTATGCTAAATGTATATCTGTTGAATATTCTTAAAAATTGATTCCAACTCAAATTTGTCCATTTCATAATTTTTGGTTTGAATATTAATTGTGTTTGTTTTATATTCTTAAAAACTGATTCCAACTCAAATTGTAATGTTAAATATGTGTTATATATTTATAAGAACTTTTCTAACTGCGCTTAACTGAGTAACTGTTAAGCGCATTTAACCTGCACTAACCTGCACTCACAAAAGTAAATTATTTTATTTGCATTTTTGTTGTTGAGTGTGTGATTTACACTCTAGTGGGGGCACTACTCTTATATACTCTCTTTGGGGGCAGCCGTGGCCTAATGGTTAGGGAGTCGGGCTTGTAACTCAAAGGGTGCGGGTTCAAGTGAATAACCAGCACTCTCTCCACCCTCCACCACAAATGAGGTGAGTACTGTGTGTGTGCACTTGGATGGCTTAAATGCAGAGCACAAATTCTGAGTATGGGTCACCATACTTGGCCACACATCACGCCCTTTCCTTTCCCTAGTTAATACGAATTTTACATACAGTCAGCCACATGTGGGCCACATTAGGGCAGTGAGGGCCACATAAAAATGTATTGGCTCATGATAGGTGGAGTTATGGCTCTGGTTTGGTTCAGTTCTGGCTAAAAACATATGGGCTAATTTTGGGCCGGCGAACAAAAACTAATCTGGGCCACACTTTAGCTGTAGGTTTGGGCCAGATCCGGGCCAAAGAAAATTGGCTAACTGGGCAGTCTTTACATAATAAATAACAATCACCTGCAATTAAAAAACACTAAGGAAAAAAAAAAAACGATATCTTTGCATGGTCGCGGGAGGATTTCACACATTCCCCGGCCTCATAGCAGCTATAGGCGGAAAATCTCTGGGTTCCTACGGTAATAATTACACCCTTCATTGACAACAGTTGTGATTCACGGGAATGTCGTGTTGTTCAGCACACTTTCTCGTGATTATTTTATGATGTAACTCTTAAGTCTCGCAACTTGTGGTCATCCCGCTCAGGATATAAACTGTCACGTAAACTTTGAACGGTGCTGTTAAAGTGGTTAACGTAAGCAGCGAGATGTGCGAGAACCTTTGATAACTTGCTAATTCACTTATATTGTAATGCTTTTTGCTAACTTTGGTTTAAAGAAAGAGTTAATCCAGCCCATCTTCCTGTCTGGCCTTTTCGTAGCATATATTCACTCTGGAGTAACCTTACCAGGAGACAGATGGTGATTTGGAGTTCATTCAAAGGTAATGGTTGCATTCTAAGAATTTGAATACTTGAATTTTACATGTAGATATGTTAGATGTTTCTCAACTCCA
Source organism: Labeo catla (assembly GCA_012976165.1). Taxonomy (NCBI): domain Eukaryota; kingdom Metazoa; phylum Chordata; class Actinopteri; order Cypriniformes; family Cyprinidae; genus Labeo; species Labeo catla. The sequence continues at coordinate 60,157 of VONZ01001535.1, forward strand.
GAAGAGAGATGATTTTTAACGGAGAATGATTCAGATATCTCAAAAGCTAAAACTAATGTGAATTACATTTCCCCTTCAGGAACTCGAGCTGCGTCCGAAAACGCAATGGGAACGCCTTTGGCGGAACCACGCTCTGAATGCATGTGTAATCTAGCTAATCAAACGACAATACGTCACGGGCAGATGACGTCATCGACCCGAAGCATAAAAGCACGTGCGAAGCTGCCGGCGTCAGCTTCTGTCTTTCAGCGGAGTGCTCTGTGTTTGTGTCTGTCACCCTGTTTTTCAGTGCAAGTTAGCACAGCTTTATTTTGAGGGTGATGTCTGAAAAAGCCGTAGTTAAGAGTGGAGAGAGCGGGCCACGTTTCAGGCTGTGTGTTCCCCCTTGTAAGCGCTACATCACAAGCGGGGATACACACAGCATGTGCGTGGTCTGCTTGGGAGCCTTCACCAGCGTTCCCCAGGGTGCTGGTCCCGCTTCCGCCGAGGCGGAGCGGGTACTACACTCTTGGGGTTCGCAAATAGATCTGCTGGAGGGAATGGAGACGGGTGACCCCCTATCTCCTTCCTTACCCGGTAGGTCCGTTGCCCGTTCCGAGGGTTCGGAAGCCCGCACTGCGGTTACTTCCCCCCAAGGTCGACCTCGAAAGCACCGCTGAAGAAGCGAGCCCTCAGTCGGTGCAGTATGAGGAGTTCTTGGAGGTGGTAACTCGTGCTGTGGCCAAGTTAAACATCGACTGGCCCGCCGAGGAAAAAGCTGCTCCGCAGAAAAGTAAATTGGATGAACGCTTTCTGCAGAGCAAACCATCATCTCCAAGAAGCGCTTTGCACTACATCTTTGCTTGTGGGTAAGGGGTACTCGGCAGCAGGTCAGGCCGGAGCATGCCTACATACTATGTCTTTGCTCCAGGCCTATCAGGCGGACCTGCTTAAAGGGGTCATCAGATGCCCATTTTCCACAAGTTGATATGATTCTTTAGAGTCTTAATGAAAAGTCTCTAATATACTTTGATTAAAAATTCTCAATGGTTTTGTAAAACAACACCCTTTTTACCTTGTCAAAATGAGCTCAGCAAAAATCATTTCATTCTAAGGGGCTGTTCCTTTAAATGCAAATGAGCTCTGCTCAACCCGCCCCTCTCTTCTCTCTGTGGAAGGATATTGTTTACATTAGCCGCATGTAGCCGCGTTTAGCCGCTAAACTTCCTAACTACCACGTTATAAGGAAAGGCGATCGCAAAGATTCATAAAAAAACCCTTATACTCACTTCTGGTGTAAGTGAAGCTGGATCTTGAATGATTCGCGCGAACATAGACGGATATATGTAGATCGGGAGGCGCATTCCCTTCACAAACAAACGTAATCTACTGCATCTTCAGCAGCTTAGATGTCGGGAGTAAATGACGACCACTATGTTCATTATTACATCCAGCAACACAACACCTCAATCGCTCAATCGGAGATATTCTTGTCTGACTTACATCCCTGCTCCAGCATCGAAACAAAGAGAGCGGACTGTGACGGCTGATTCAAGGTAAATCGCTTATGTCAATCAACTATTGTGGGAGCGGCATCTGTCGGTGTGACGCAACAACGACAGGCATCTGAGAACAGCTCGATTTGAAAAAGGGAATATTATTTTTACAGATTAATTAAAAACCGCTGCATGGATTTTTATCATTATAGGGTAGATTTGTACATACACTGCCAACACACATTAATGTTCAAACAGCATGTAAAAGTGCTACGCTATTCAGTTCGGCGCCCTGCCGCCGCCTTTCGACAGGGTTTTTCCCACTCTGGTGGGCCCCGAGCAGGCTCTGGTCATGGAACAAGAAGTAGAGACCCTTCTGAGGAAGGAGGCCATCGAGGTGGTCCCTCCTCACGTCAGGGAATCCGGGTTCTACAGCCGGTACTTCATTGTTCCAAAGAAGGATGGAGGGCTGCGTCCCATCATAGATCTCCGCCGTCTCAATCGTTCAGTTATAAAGCTGAAGTTCAAGATGCTTACAGTCAAGCAAGTAGTGTCACAAATCAGGTCCGAGGACTGGTTTGTGACGATAGATCTGAAAGACGCATACTTTCATGTCTTCATCCTTCCTCAACACAGGAAGTTCCTGAGGTTCGCTTTCAGGGGCGAAGCTTACCAGTATCGGGTTCTTCCCTTCGGCCTAGCACTCTCACCACGTACCAAGTGTGTGGATGCTGCCCAAGTCCCTCTTCGGCTCCAGGGCATTCGCATACTGGATTACATCGACGACTGGCTGATCCTAGCAGAGTCAGAGAGTTTTGCGGCTCGACATCGAGATGTCGTTCTCGCACACATGAAAACGTTGGGGTTAAGACTAAACGCCAAGAAGAGTGTCCTTTCTCCACTTCAGAGAACCACTTATCTAGGCATGGTGTGGGATTCGACCACGATGCAGGCACGTTTGTCCCCTGCTCGGATCGAGTCGATCCTTGCCGCAGTCACGAGAGTCAAAGAAGGCCGGTCACTCACTGTGAAACAGTTTCAGCAACTGCTGGGTCTGATGGCAGCCGCGTCCAACGTGATACCTTTTGGCCTGCTGTACATGAGACCTCTACAGTGGTGGCTCAAGACCAAGGGGTTCTTCCCGAGGGGAAACCCGCTTCGCATGATCAAGGTCACGCGGAAGTGCCTACGTGGAGGAAGTTAGACATGTGGAGGAAACCTTGGTTCCTAAATCAAGGCCCGATGCATCCCTCACCGGCTGGGGGGCGGTCATGAATGGTGTCCCGCCCAAGGTCTGTGGAGTGGTCGCCATCTCAGTTGGCACATCAATTGCCTCGAGATGCTGGCCGTATTTCGAGCTCTGAAGTACTTCCTTCCAGACCTGAGAGATCGCCATGTACTGGTGCGCACCGACAGCACAGCGGTGGTCTACTACATCAACCACCAGGGAGGTCTGCGTTCGCGCCCCTTATACAAGCTGGCACACCAGATCCTTGTGTGGTCCCAGGACAAACTCCTCTCATTGCGAGCAGTTCATATACTTGGGCATCTGAATGTGGGAGCAGACGTCCTGTCAAGGCAGGGGCCCGAGGCCTGGGGAATGGATGCTGCACCCAGAGGTGGTGAAGCAGATATGGGAAATCTTTGGTCCAGCCCAAGTGGATCTCTTTGCCACGAGGGAGAATGCACAATGTCCCCTCTGGTTCTCTCTAGTTCATCCAGCTCCCCTGGGACTGGATGCCATGGTACAGACGTGGCCGAGGCGACGCCTTTCCCCCGATCGCTCTGCTCCCGGGAGTTCTGGAGAGAGTCCGCCGGGACGGGGTCAGTTTACTGTTAGTAGCCCTGTACTGGCCCGGGCCGAGTATGGTTCTCGGACCTGATATCTCTCCTCAACGGCTCTCCATGGGAGATTCCCGTCAGGAGGGATCTCCTCTCACAGGTGGGGGGCACCATCCTTCACGCCCGCCCGGAGCTGTGGAAGCTGTGGGTGTGGCCTCTGAGGGGGCACAGCTCATAGCTTCGGGTCTCTCAACTGAGGTTGTTGCCACCATTCGAGCCTATAGAGGAGATACCTGTTCGATTTCTCACCATTAAGACAGCGTTGTTGCTAGCTCTTACTTCCCTCAAGTGGGTTGGGGACCTGCAGGCCCTTTCAGTGGCCCCTTCACATCTAGAGTTCGCTCCTGGTATGACCAAAGCTTTTCTGTACCCCCGGGCCGGGGTACATTCCCAAGGTCCCCACAAACACACCACAGCCGGTCGTGCTCCAGGCTTTCTGTCCTCCTCCCTTTCGGGAGCCCGACCAGCAGAAGCTGAACTGTATGTGCCCTGTACGTGCGCTGGATGCCTATGTCCACAGAGCTGCACTGTGGTGTAAAACAGACCAGTTGTTTGTCTGCTATGGCCCCCCTAAGAAGGGGTATTCTGCTACTAAACAAACTCAGTAGATGGATTGTAGATGCCATATCTACTGCTTATGAGTCCTCTGACCTCCCCTCGCCACTGGGGGTCAAGGCTCACTCAATCCCGCGCTATGGCTGCCTCTAAGGCTCTTATGACGGGTGTCCCAATGCAGGATATCTGTAATGCTGCGGGATGGTCCATGCCTCTCACCTTTGTAAGGTGAGAGGCATGGACCATCTGACCTCTGACCTCCCCTCGCCGCTGGGGGTCAAGGCTCACTCAACCCGCGCTATGGCTGCCTCTAAAGCTCTTATGACGGGTGTCCCAATGCAGGATATCTGTAATACTGCGGGCAGGTCCATGCCTCTCACCTTTGTAAGGTTTTACAACCTAGATGTCCGAGCCACTCCTGGCTCTTCTGTTCTCTTGCCCTAGCTCCTCCACTAGGCAGGGACTTGGAAGTCTGGTGGCATGGGCATCTCGTTCCCATTGCGTTTTCGGACGCAGCTCAAGTTCCTGAAGGGGAACGTCCCAGGTTAGTATGTAACCATGGTTCCCCGAGGGAACAAGACGCTGTGTCTCGATCCATCCTTCCGGCATCCCTGCCGAGCGCTCACTTCATCCCCAGAAGCTGACGCCGGCAGCTTCGCACATGCTTTTATGCTTCCTGGTCGATGATGTCATCCGCCCGTGACGTATAGTCGTTTGATTGGCTAGATTACACATGCATTCAGAGCGTGGTTCCGCCAAAAGTGTTCCCATTGCGTTTTCGGGCGCAGCGTCTCGTTCCCTCGGGGAACCGTGGTTACATACGTAACCTGGGACGATTGTCTGTCTCCTGACTGATTTGGAGATATCTAAGAGGAACAAAGAAGGAAAAGGAAAAGTGCCATCTAAAACAACAGGGCAAATGGTACAGAAGAAACCGGTTAAAGTGAACCTAAGTTGCCACTCTTCTTTGCAAAGTGAAGGATTTTCAGCTGAACTTCTGAAATGTAAGACATACACACATACCAAGATCTCCTTTTTCCTTTTATTATATTTTTTTCTTATCTACATTGCCGTTCAATAGTTTGGGATTAGTACGATTTTTTGTTTTTGTATTAAATTATATTTAATATAATATATATATTATATATATATATATATATATATATTTTTTTTTTTTTTGGAGCCTATGATACTTTTTTCAGGATACTTTCATGGATAAAAGAAGTTTTTTTTTTTTTTTTTTTTTTTACTTTTATCCAACAAGTTTGTGTTAAACTGAAATTGATAGTAAAGACTTCTATTGTTAGATAAGATTTATATTTTCTGATTTCTATTTGTTGAGAGGTAATCTAAATTTTCTATTCATTCATGCATGCACTATATGTAACCATTTGGCCTGCCATGACTAAAATGATTCTGGTCAACTAGTAGTCATTTATTTTTAAGAGATTAGTCGACTAATTGCATATTAATAAACTATATAATTTATAATAATGAACCTTTAATTGCCTATAGCCCGTCGCGCTCGAGTGCACACAAAGCTTGCCACGGAACACTGGCAGAAGTAATGATTATGAATGTGTCAGGTAAAGAAAACAGCGAAGAAGACTGCATTAACATTATAATAATTCATTAATATGTGTTTTCTGTATTTTTGACTGCAGTGATAAAGTAGATAACACTTGTCATCTCTACAGTGGATGTGCACATTTGATTGAATGGATTACACAATCTGAAAATATTTGTTTTCCATTTTAACTGGCTTATTTAAAAGTAGACATTTCACTTTCTATAGATACATTTTTCATGTCTGTGAAGCAAGCATGGAGTTTCTGTTTTTTTGTGACAGTTCATAGAGTTCATAGAGACCTAGGGCCAGAATTACATCATGGACTTCACCACTTCCTGTGGATTTTTTTTCTAGCATCTAATGAAATTTTGATAGACTAATGGTTAATTCATGATCAGAACTCAGGAGGCAGCCCTTGTAACCATAGTCAATTTAGCTAAAAACAGCTAAAAATTGTTCATGCTAAGATATTCCTATTCATATTCATCCATGTATACTCATTTATCAATAAAATAGTATATACTATAGTTTTTTTAAGTAGTTTTACTTGTTGAAAATTAATAATCTGAATTATTTCTTTTTTTAAGTCTGTTTCAGTGACTGGTGGAAACAAAAGGAGCCTGAAAGAAGAGAGAGAGAGAAGAGGGAGAAACAAGTGGGGCATTACATATCCCCCAAAAATACAAGATATAATAAAAAAAGAAAAGAAAAATGAGAATGCATAATATGTTTAGAATTCTGTTATTGTTCATCTTCACCATAAATTCTTAATATAGTTTTAGAATTGTAATCATTCCAATTATTTTGTAAATATTTTGTAAATATTTGTCATTAAAGGGGTTGTTAAATCAAATAAAAATTGTTTTAATGGTTCCTTGTGGTCCTGCAGATTATTAAAAGTAAACATATTATTTATTTGTCACATTATTTGTCAAGAAAATTGGGTCAGACACTATGTAATCAATCAATCATCAAACAAACATTTTGACCAGCTAAGACCAGCCTGACCAGCTAAGAGCAGCTTGACCAGCTAAGACCAGCTTAAACCAGCTAAGACCAGCTAAAACCAGCTAAGACCAACCTGACCAGCTAAGACTAGCCTGGCTGACCAGCTAAGACCAGCCAGGCTGACCAGCTAAAAAAAGTGGTCAAAACCCCTCTAAAACCAGCTTGATAAACCAGCTATGATCATCCTGGGAGACCAGCTTAAACCAGCTTGACCAGTTTAAGCTGTTTTTTTTTCAGCAGGGGCGAACAGGGCCTGTTCTACGTTAACACTACTGCATTTTCATTTTAAAACGCATGACTTTTGCTACTATGCCTTTCGTTTACACTATTACGGCGGTTATGGTGGTTAGTGTGCGACATATAGCACAACTGTGCTTGCAGCAACCCGAGTTTGATTCCCGTCTCAAGGTCCTTTGCCGATTCTGCTCCCTTAACAGGGCCTAAAGCTACGTTTATACTAGTACATGTTCATTTCAAAACGCATACATTTTGCTACGTTTACGCCTCTGTCTATCTATCTATCTATCTATTATCTATCTATCTATCTATCTATCTATCTATCATGTTGTGTGTTGCCACAATAGAATTACACTCTTATTGGTAGCTAAAATTTTCAATAAATGAACATCCAGAGGCAAGAAAATGTAGAACTTTGTAAATAATAGGTGTTCCTATTCCTAACTCATAATGAAAATCTTCACATCTTTCTTTGGCCTGGTCATGTGTTTTATTGTATGTCCGTATATTAATATTTAGGGGTGTGCCAAAAAATCGATTCACAGAAAAATCTAGATTCTCATTTGCAACGATTCAGAATCGATCTGAAATGTCCAAGAATCGATTTAATAAATAAATAAAATCAGCTGGCTGTTCGCCTCCATTTTTGTAACTAGCCTACTGGTCTGTACTGATGCCACCACGCAGCCAGTTTTTGAACGTAAGTGTGCGCGGCAAATCACTAAAACAAAGAGGAAGCAAATATGGATGAGAGGGAGATCCAATCAGCCCCGTCTTCACTTAAAGCTAAAGTTTGGCGTCATTTCGGTTTTTACCGAATGCCTGGAAGCACTGTGCTGGACATGACACACACAGTGTGCAAGCTTTGCAAAACGAAGACCAAGTACTTCGGCAGCACAACAAATGCGCGTGCTCATATTACTAGGCATCACCCGGAGCTCAGCGACACGGAGCAGAGTCAGCCGCCAGCTGCAGACCAACGCACACTGCAGTGCTTCACGAAACTCCCTGCCAACTCCGAGAGAGCAAAAAAAAAAATAACTCGGTCTATCGCTTGCTTCATTGCCAAAGACCTAAGGCCTTACAGTGTGGTGGAGAACGAGGGGTTCGTCTGCATGTTACAGACAGCGGAGCGGTCATTCTGTATAGCAAAGCAGATGAGAGTAGATCATGATCAGAAACCCGATTAGAAATCATTATGAATAAAATCGAATCATTTTGAATCGAAAATCTTTTTGAATCGAAAATCGATTTTGAATCGAATCGTGGCCTCAAGAATCGGAATCGAATTGAATCGTGAGATGGTAAAAGATTCCCACCCCTATTAATATTATCATTAAAATATTACAGAAACAATTTCCTGTGAGTCCAGATGGATGAGGAAAGTTGTGCACAAATAGCTTTGGTAGGATCGACTGTCAGATCATGTCCAGTCCATGCAAGCAAGCTCTTGATCACTGTTGCCATCACTTCCTTTGTCATTTTCTGTCCCACACCGTACCATAAATACAAGCCTGTACCACAGAAAACAAATTAGATGTGTGCTGTGCAGCTAGAGGCTATTGTATGGCTAACACCTCATGAGCTGTCAGCACATATCTAATTCCTGTTTTGTGGTATAGGCTTGTACTCATAGTAGGGTGTGAAGCCCTCAGTTCCTCTTCTTCCTCCAGTAGGGGCTTTATGCACATATAGTGCTGTGGGTTAAAGACGGATGAGGACTGACTGCAGATTGAAGAGTTGTGCAAACGAGTTTTACAAATGTGCATTAGAAATTCGTAATTATGCAAGTACTTTTTATCAGCTGTGAATAGATGTTTTTCTTTTGTACAACAGTTAATCCAGTAGAGTTTGGGGTCTTTCACTGAGATCTGTGGTAACTGTTTTGACAAAGGGTGTGGCAAAAGGCCTGCCATCTAACTTAATATCTTATTTATATAACATCTTATTTATATTAATGTGGGAAAAATAATTGTTTGGATTAAGTAACTGTTTAATGATTGTATTTTAATAGTTTAAAATGTTTCTTATAATATTATAATATTGGAAATTATGCTGTGTCAATTACGGCAAGAGCTGTTAGAATTCGTTTTATGCAAGAATGGAGTGACAGTTTTTTGACTGTTCAACATTTCCAGTAAATTTTTTGTTATTAAACTTGCCAATAGGTAATTGGAATGTTTAAAATAACTTTGGAATGTTTTTCGAGTTTAAAGCACGCTCACACAAGTAAGAAGCAATGGAAATCAGAAAATGGACAGATTACTATCACAATCCTCCTCTTCCCTATCTGTTCCCAGGTCGTACAAGTGTCCCACAAAAGTCCTGAAAAAGGTAAAGCCAAAACGTTTCAACTGCCCACAGGTGACTGGACCCAGAATAGGTCATAAACCCCACCCTCTCCATGTAATGTAATAGAACATGAGACAAACTAATAATCAGTACTGAGAATGTTTTGACTTCACTTTTCTATAGTGAAAGGAATTGGAGACATGTCATCCATCTTTTTTTTTACAGTCTATGAGATTGTAGTGTTGCTCTTTAAAGTTTTCTGCAGCGTAAACACTCTAACCCACATAACAGTACTTGATCATGAAAATGATCTTGTTTATTAACTTTTCATGCAAAGCAACAAAGCCGTGTTTGCTTCAGTCTCGTACACAAGGTTAACTTTTTGCATGTTTGTAATGAGTTTGTGTTATTCTGCCCTCTGGTGTTCTTTCTGTGTACTTGCTTGCATTTCAGATGGGTGTTCCTCCAGATAATTCACCGGACGCGGTGGTTGGTTCGTCTCCTCAACCAACCAGAATAAAAGGACCACCCCAAACACCTTACAGACGCCTTTTGTGCCACCGCGTGCGTCTTTGTGTTGCGTCTCCGCTTGCCAGAGAGAAAGAGCTCGTCTACTGTTTTGTCTTGCTGTTGATATGACCTAAGCCTGTTTCGAATACGAGTTTGGATTCTGTTTCGGATTTGTTAGCCATCGATCAAGAAGGAGCCAGGGAAACCAAGGCAGATGATTGTGCAATTTGCAATGCGAAAATACAGGGATGAATTTTGGCAATCAACAAAGAACTCATCAGTCTGCCGGGACCGCGGAGTTCGATTCGCGGAGGATCTGACGAAGGAGGACCGTCTGGCCCGCGCTGCGCTATGGCCTTTGATCGATCAGGCGCGTAAAGCAGGAAAGAAAGCGTACTTTCGTGGACCGTTCGGTTACATTGAAGGAAAACGCATCGACTCAACATGATTATTCAAGTGAACTGATTAAGGGTAGATTGGTATGAGATAAGACTGTTTTGGAGACGCACTAGGTTGTGAGGTTCGTTCTAGGTTTGTGGTCATACAACCTGGTGAAACACTTCTTTCTCATACAAGTGTTTGCATTTTTCCTTACATTTTGCACTTTTCTTTTTTATTATGTCTCAGGTTAAGTTGCCATTTTCTTTAATGTCATTGAATGTTAGGGGCATTCAGAATAAGGTTAAAAGAAAAGCCATGTTCTTATTTTGTAAAAGTAATGGTTCTCATTGTATTTTTCTACAAGAAACGCACTCTGTTTTAACGGATACTGCTTTTTGGTCTAGTCAATGGGGAGATAAGTTGTTATTTAGCCATGGTTCCTCCCACTCTGCAGGTACTGCAATTTTATTTAATAACTGTCCAGGGAAAGTAATTTCTTCTAGAACTGATCTAAGTGGACACTGGTTAGCGGTTGTTTTAGATATTGAACATATCTTTTTCATTTTGGTTAATGTATATGGCCACAATAATTCTAAACTGAACCAAAATTTATTTAAAGAGATCTCTTCTGTAATCTCTGATTTAAAGAGAACATATCCTACAGATAATATTGTTGTAGGTGGAGATTTCAATGTTGTACCGGACGAGACACATGATCGATATCCTCCCAAAAGCTTAACCTCTCAACCAAATCCTTTAGTCTCACACTTTTGCATTAATCTTAAATTGATAGATGCTTGGAGACATCTCAATCCTAATCTTAGGCAGTCCTCTTGGTTAAGACCTAATGCCTCCAGCAAATCAAGAATTGATTATTGGCTTATTTCAGGTAACTTAATGTTGTTTGTTAAAGACTGCGCCATTTCTGCAGCACCTTTGACAGACCACTGTGCTATTTCACTATTATTCAAACCAAATCACAACACTTCAAGGATTAAGGGATATTGGAAGTTTAATTCAGATTTACTTAATAATGAAAGATTCTGTAATAAAGTTAAGGATTTAATTTTGGAAATTAAGAACAGCACTAACTTTAATTCTTATAAAGCCAGATGGGAATTCCTCAAATTTAAAATTCGTGAATTTTCTATTAGTTACAGCAAAGTACTTGCCAAAGTAAGGAGGCAACAGGAATATAATATTATTTCTGAAATTAACAAATGTTGTAATGATAGTGTATTGAATGATACTGAAAAAAGCAAAATGGTCTCTCTGCAATTAGTACTGGACAATCTTTACATTAAGAAAGCCAAAGGTGCATATATACGCTCTAAGGCCAAATGGATAGAAGAGGGTGAAAAAAGTACTTCTTACTTTTGCAGATTAGAAAAAAGACGTCAATCACGTAACTCAATTCGTTCACTAATGATAAATGGTGTTGAATGTACAGAGCCTACTTTGATAAGTAAGAGAATCTATGAGTTTTACAATGACTTGTACTCTTCCAACTTCTCCCCAATAGAGTGTAACAATTTCTTTGATAAAATAATACATTTTATTCCCCACATTGACAGTGATCGGAGAGATTGCTGTGATTCCGTTTTGCATATTGAAGAACTTGACTCAGCGGTTCAAAACCTAAAATTAAACAAATCTCCGGGTCCTGATGGCCTCACAGCTAATTTTTACAAATTTTTTTGGAACGATATTAGATTATTATTATTTAATGCTTTTGTTGAATCCATTGAAGATGGGTCTTTAGGCCCCACTATGAATCAGGGTTTGATTACATTAATCCCTAAACCAGATAAAGACATGAGATGTATGGATAATTTTCGGCCAATCACATTGCTCAATAACGATTATAAAATTTTCACACATATGTATGTTAATAGATTGAAAGTGGGCATTAATAATTTAATTAACGAATCACAATCAGGCTTTCTTAAAGGAAGATCTATTCATAATAATATAAGGTTGGTGATGGATTTGGTGGAGTACAGTCACTTGATAGAGGATGATGGATTCATTTTATTTTTAGATTTCAAAAAGGCCTTCGATATGATAGAGCACGCTTTTCTGTTTAAATCCTTAGAACTTTTCGGTTTTGGTGAACAGTTTATTAGTGTTATAAAAATGATTTACAGAGATATGAATAGTTCAGTTTCCCTCCCTTTTGGTACCACACAAAGATTTCAGATTGGCCGTGGAATAAGGCAAGGATGCCCATTATCCCCTCTCTTATTTATTTTAGCTGTAGATATGTTATCCATGATGGTTAGGCATGATTTATCGGTAAAGAAATTAAACGTATTTGGGAAAACCTTAGCAATCAGTCAGCTAGCAGATGACACTACTTTATTTTTACAAAACAAAGACCAAATCCCCATGGCTATTTCTCTAATCAATTCCTTCTGTAAAGCTTCAGGCCTCCAACTCAATTTAAATAAATGTGAGCTTTTGGCCCTACACCCCATTCAAGATTTGTCCTTGTATAATATTCCAGTTAAAGAGACGGTGAAATATCTAGGCATTTCTATTTCTAAAGATTTGAAAATTAGTATGAAAGAAAATTTTGAAAATAAAATACAAAAAGCCAATGGTATTTTGAATTGCTGGTTGCAGAGAGACATATCAATTTTCGGGAGGATTCTTCTAACCAAAGTTGAATACTTATCTAGACTGATTTATCCAGCTTTTGCTGTAGCTCCCTCTTCAGTTATTATAAAAACAAGCAATCAAAAAATGTATGACTTTATTTGGAGGCACAAAACTCATTATATTAGGAAATCTGATATAATTAAAATGTATGAAGAAGGTGGTCTTAATGTAATTGAATTTGACAGTATGAATACTATGCTAAAAATTAAGTGGCTTCAAATGTTTTTAGGTAATACTGAGAGCTTCTGGTATGTTGTACCTTCAGCTTTGTTTCGTAAATTGGGTGGTATCCGCTTTTTTCTCAAATGTGACTTTGATTTACTTAAAATTCCAGTGAAGCTATCAGCATTCCACCAACAAGTCTTATTATGTTGGAAATTGGCGCACACACACAATTTCACAACACACCTCACAATTCTCCGATATGGAAAAATAAATATATTCTGCATAGAAACAAATCTTTATTTTTTGAGGAATGGGTAAATAGAAATATTTGGTCAGTATTGGATTTAATGGACGAGAGTGGTAATATGTTAGACTATAATTCATTCACTTTAAAACACAGATTTACCTGTCATCCAAAGCAATTCTTTACTGTTATTAATGCAATACCTTCAGGTATAAAAATGTTAATGAGATGTTACCTTTCCTATTCCAAAATTACTGCTGTCCTTCCATCGTTATATGTTGGTGATTTTGAAATAGAGAATAAACTCTGCACTAACAAATATTTAAGACAGCATATCACCCAATCAAGCTACCCTTGTCAAATATTAAGAAATAATTTAGATCACACATTTGATAAAAATACTGTTAAATATTTCAGAACAGCCTATCTAAAGTTTCCTATTCTCCCTAAGATAAAAGAAATGCAGTTTAAAATATTAAATGATATATATCCCTCCAATATGTTTCTTCATTTAAAATTTAATTTTGAAAATATACCTTGTTATCTATGCAAACATATATATGAAGATACAGAACATATATTTTTTACATGTAATTTGTCTCAGTCCTTTTGGAAAGCTTGGCAGGACTGGTTGGTAGAGAAGCATGTGGTTGCTGATAGTTTCACTCTATCCTTACAAGATGTAATGTACGGAATAACCAAAGAGTGCTCGGTTTTGTATGATCTGATTAATAATATTATGTTATTAGCAAAATACTTTATACACAAATGTCGATACTTTAAATCTCCCCCCTTGTTTATTGTGTTTAAAAATGATCTAAAATACTTCTCAGATGCCCTTAATAAAATGAAAAAACCAAAGGCAGTAAAACTGTTTAATTTATTTGTATTATATAATTTGTTGTAATTATATTTCCTTTATTATTTTCGTTTAGTCTTTGTTTTGTAATTGTATTTTTGATTCTCTTTCCTCTTTCTTGGAACATTTGGTTATATATTTTATTAGGAATCTAATATGATTCTATTGTGTTGAGCCTTCCATACCAAATTTCTTTTTGTACATGTATCAATGCCTTTTGTTGTATTCAGATTTTGCACTCAATAAAAAAAAAAAAGGTCACGCAGACGGCGTTCCCCCTAGCGCCCCCTAGAGGACGCAGTTCGAGTTCCTTGAAAGGGAACAAGTAACTTAGTATTATTTTATAAAACATCTTGACTTGCGCTTAGAATAACATTTTAACTCAATGTCTATATTTTAACTGTTGAACAGTCAATACGAATTAACTACAAACATTAACATTTACTCTTTCAGCAGTTTCTTACAGATTTAATCTATCAGGCTTTTTAATGTGTCTTGTAGATCTTCTAAGTGTAAATGTCTGATTGTCTGGTATTTGTGTTTCGTAGTTTGAATGAATCAGTGTTGCAGTCATTTGTTGTGGACAATGCAGCTGACTCAGATCTTGCATTGCATTGATTCAGGTCTTCTCTTTCTTTTTCAGTCCTTAACAGATCATGTCTGTTCCGTCTGAAGATTTGTCCGTCATTGGTTTTCACAGTATAAGATCTTGGAGCTACTTCTTGCATGACTGTGGCTTTCTTGCTCCAGTTCTCATCATCTTTGATTTGGACAACATCATTCCTCACCAATGGTTGTAGATGCTTTGTAGCCCTGTCATTGTAGAACTTCGGTCTATCTTTTAATTGCTTGAGTTTCTGCTTCATATTCACATTTCCTTTTCGTTTGGCACAAGACGGCAATGTAGTGCAAAGTTTACGATTCATCAACATCTCAGCCGGGGCCATGCCACACTCTAACGGAGAGGTTCTGTAATTGAGCAGAGCAAGCTACAGATCAGACTTACTGTCAGCAGCCTTTTTTAGATGTTGCTTGAGAATGTGAACTCCTTTCTCAGCTTTGCCATTTGACTGAGCATATTCTGGACTTGAAGTGACATGCTTGAAGTCATATTGCACTGAAAAGTCTTGCCACTCTTTGCTGCTGAAACATGGACCATTGTCACTGACGACAGTCTGTGGTATATCATGTCTTGCAAAAATTGATTTTGCATGTGTTATTACACATTTTGATGACATGTTCGAGAGTAAGGCCAATTCAGGGTAATTTGAGTAGTAATCAATCACCACTAGATAGTTATTGCCTTTCAGATGGAAGAGATCCATTCCAACTTTCTCCCATGGTGATGTTGGTAAGTCTGGTATTATCATTGGCTCCTTAGTTTGATTATTTCTGTATTTTTGACATGTGTCACACTGTCTCACCATCTTTTCGATGTCTTTGTTGATTCCATGCCAAAAGACCGTCTCTCTCGCTCTCCTCTTACATTTTTCAATGCCGAGATGACCTTCATGAATTCTGTGTAGTATGTCTTGTCTCAGGCTTTGAGGAATGATGATTATGTTTTGTTTCAGAAGAATTCCATCGACCACACATAGATCACCTCTGATGTCATGGAATTTTGGAGATGAACTCGTCAGCCATCCATTATACATGTTGTCAATGACAGCTTGTAACTCATCATCTTTTCTGGTTTCTTCAGCTATTTGCTTCGACTTTGCATCTGACACTGAAAACGCTGTGTGCACCAAATTCACATGAATCTCAACATCTTCTTCTGTTCTACTCTCACTATTTTCTGTGGGTGCTCGTGAGAGGGTATCTGCAAGCACTAAGTATTTGCCAGGCGTATATACCAAATTGAAATCGTACCTCTGCAATTTCATCATCAGTCTTTGAATCCTTGGTGTCATTTCATTCAGATTCTTTTTTATTACTGCAGTTAATGGACAATGATCCATTTCTGCAGTAAAGGTGGGGAGGCCATATACATAATTATGAAATTTCTCCAGGCCGAAGACTAATCCCAAGCACTCTTTCTCAATTTGTGCATATCGACACTCCAAGTCAGTCATGGATCTGCTTGCATATGCTACTGGCTTCCAGATCTCATCATCAGCTTGCAATAAACTGCACCAAAACCATTCTTGGAGGCATCTGTGGACACTTTGGTTTTCTTGGTTGGATCAAAGAACTGCAATACGGGTGCTGAGGTCAATGCTATTTTCAACTGTTGCCATTCACTCTCATGTTTGTCTGTCCATGCAAAGTCTGTTGTCTTTTGCAGGAGTTCTCGCAGACATGATGTTTTTGAAGAAAGATTTAGAATAAACTTTCCTATATAATTCACCATGCTCATGATGCGCTGTATTCCTTTCCTCTCTGTTGGACATTTAATTTTCAGGATGGCATTTATCTTCTCACTATCAGGCTGTATCCTTTGACTTGACAATTTGTCCCCAAGAAATAGAAGTTCTTGCACACCAAACTGACATTTGTCTTTGTTTAGTTTCAGTCCACTCACTCTGATCTTCTGCAGCACTTTGGTTAGTCGGTTGGTTCTTGAATTCTTTTGATCACTCCTAATGTTGTCATCCTGTCTAATTCTTTCTTTAGATGATCTTTGAGCGGAGCTGGAACTCGGCGTGCAGCATGCACAACAGGCTATGCATTTTCTTTCAGCTGGATCTTGTAAACATAAGGTAAAACACCAAAGCCTTTAAAAACATCTACAAAGCTCTGCACTATGTCATCCACAGAGTTACTTGTAGTCACAGCTGAATTGTCGTGGTTGATGTAGTACACTCTTTTGACCAGATTTAATTTCTTACAGGCCTTTTCACCAAGCAGGGACTCCAGTTCCTCAGCAACAACAGAGAAGAGTAGATGATGCACTTTGTCTTTTACTGTTACTTTCAGCCTGCACATACCTAAAGAGTCAATGCTTTTTCCATTGTAGTCCTTGAGAATATTGGCTTCTTCTTGATTTTTGGCTTTTCTGTCATATTTTTATTGTCTGACATGCTTATTAAGTTTTCTTTAGCACCAGTATCCAGCTTGAGAGTGACCAGCGCTCCATTTATCTATAATGGTGCCACCCATTTGTTATTTTTGACAGCATCCTCTTGACTCTGTGCATTAACTGATAGCTGTCCACATCCAGTGTTCTCAGATTCCTGCAGGTTTTCATAGGTTACCATGCCGACAAAGAATGTATCGCTCAAATCAGTTTCTTCTATCATCTTGACAGATCGGCCTTTTTGTTTCATTTTTTCATTTGGTAAAGCATTGTTTTGCGAAATGATTTTTACCATCACACTTCACACACTGTTTCCCAAAAGCTGGACATTGCTTAGGCTGATGATCGGTACCACATCGTTTGCAAGTGTAGACGCCATCCTTCTGTTTTGCTGCTCTAAACGTGCGTCGCTTCTCTTTGAAGGAAACTGCACCAGTTGCAGCATCTGTATTTGAAGACATGCTTTTTGGCATTATTTCACCAAACATTTTCACATGAAGTTGAGCAAGTTCACTAGCTTGACAAATTTTGATTGCCTCTTGCAAAGTGAGCTCTGTTTCTCTCAGTAAGCGTTGTTTGAGTTTTGCATCACCAATGCCAAACACAATCTGATCTCTTATCATTGAATCACTTAGCTGGTCAAAATTGCATGTTTAAGCTTTTAGTCTCAAGTCAGTCAGGAAGTTATCAAATGTTTCCTGCGGCTGCTGCACACGTGAACGAAACACGTATCTTTCATAAGTTTCATTCTTTTTGGGCGAGGAATGAGCAGTACACTTCAATAGCCTGTGGACCAGCAATCGTCAGTAGTAAAGCAACCTTACGTGCTTCTGGCTTTGTGTCCATCCCGATAGCGGCCATGTACAGCTCAAACTGCTGCTTAAATCTGCGCCAGTTGCTGTCAACATTTCCAGTGAGCTTTAAGTTTTCTGGTGGTTTCAGAGTATCCATATGTCAGGCTGTTCTTCGTTTTTACTTTACTCCTGGTACCAAGTTTTGTTCATGTTCTTTAATAAAATAACTCTCAGTGCAGTCTTAGAATGTCTGTCTTTTTATTTCTTTACTTCTCCATCCGTACTCTTTTTCTTGTATCTTTCATTCCTTCGTATTTGTAACGCCAAGCCAGCAGAGGGAGCCCTCACCCTAGTACTGCCTGCACGCTCCCTCTGCTGCTTCTACTGTCACTTCCTGTTTGGGACTATTTAAAGACTGACCATGTGCTCCAAACTTTGTGAAGTATTGCCAGTTTACCTGTCTTACCAAGCATTTGTATTATACTCTGTCTGATTACCTGTTGCTGTCTTGCTTTGTCTTTGGATTTCGAGTTTACGGATTACCCTTGTCGAATTGTTTGCTGGATTGACCACAGTAAAGATAGTTTGCGGTTTGATATTCGGATTTCTTTTGGCTATAAATACATAGCGCGCTGTCATAAACATGCAAATAATCCCGAATGTGGTTCTCCATGATTTGTGAATTCTGGTGATGATGTGCCTTTTGGCCGAAATTTTATTTTATTTTTTCGACTCTTAATTTTATAATGCTTATAGCTCCGAAAGTTGGAAACTTAGCAGACTGAAACCAGTGTCATCTGAACCAGCTTGATCTGTGAATTTTTTCACAGCAAAGCTCTTGTCCGTAACCCCCTTGGTAAGTCCGCTATAGTAAGGAATGTGAAAAATAGGCGCTCTTCATGTTTAACGTATTTTACCATTAAAAACGCAGACTGCTCGAATACAAAAACATTGTTTTTAAGTCAAACTCGATTTGTGAAAACTTTCACAATCGCTATTTATTGCGTAACAGTGTTTCTTTATGTTCTGCTCTCTTTTTCTTCTATCATAATGTCACACAGTGCTGTTCCAGTGAATAACGGTTTTCCAAGCCCTTAGATAAATCGTATACGTCTCTATTGAACGTTTCACGTACGAGGAAATGTTTGTTTTTGTTTGTTTTTGTCAGTTGATCCTTCCTGTGCCCTTATGTACTATTCTGATTTATGACAAATTTCACAGAGCAATTTTGGACAGTTAACCCTTCACTGATTCAATTACATCACAATTTTGATTTGTGAAAACTTTCACAGTTCAGTACTGGTCAGCTGACGATTCCCTAAATCACTAACATCACTATTCTGATCTGTGAAAACTTTCACATGTCAGTACTGGTCAGCTGGCCCTTTCCTGAGTCACTAACACCACTATTCTGATCTGTGAAAACTTACACAGATCAGTACTGGTCAGCTGACCCTTCTGTGGGTCATGTAAATCACTATTCTAATCTGTGAAAATTTTCACAGGTCAGTACTGGTCAGCTGACCTTTCCCGGAGTCATGTAAATCACTATTCTGATCTGTGAAAACTTTCACAGTTCAGTATTGGTCAGCTGACCCTTTCCTGGGTCACTAACATCACTATTCTGATTTGTGAAAACTTTCACAGTTCAGTACTGGTCAGCTGGCCGTTCCCTAAATCACGTATATCACTATTCTGATTTGTGAAACCTTTCACAGTTCAGTATTGGTCAGCTGACCCTTTCCTGGGTCACTAACATCACTATTCTGATTTGTGAAAAACTTTCACAGTTCAGTACTGGTCTGTATATCACTATTCTGATTTGTGAAACCTTTCACAGTTCAGTACTGGTCACTGACCCTTTCCTGGTCACTAACATCACTATTCTGATTTAAAATTTCACAATTCAGTACTGGTCAGCTGGCCCTTTCTGGGTCACTAACATTATTCTGATCTGTGAAAACTTTCACAGGCTTACTGGTCAGCTGACCCTTCCCTGAGTCATAGTCACTATTCTGATCTGTGAAACCTCGTTCAACTCCTGAGTCGTCATCTCTTGATACTCAGTTCCTGAGTCAACTGACCCTTCCCTGTCTATTAATCTATGATTGTGAAAACTTTCAAAGCTCAGTACTGGTCACTGACCCTTTCCTGGGTCACTTAACACTAAATTGCGAGCTCATATTAAAAATTCTAATGAGAACCTTTCACAGTTGGTCATTGACCCTTTCTGGGCATAACATCACTATTCTGATTTGTAATCACCATACTCAGTACTGGTTGAAAAACTGATTTGTAAAAATTCAGTACTGGTCAGCTGGCCTTTGGTCACTAACATCACTATTCTGATCAACCCTTCCCTGAGTCCACTATTCTGATCGTTCAGTTCCCTGAGTCACTAACATCACTATTTTGATGTGAAAAATTCACAGTTCAGCTTGGGTCAGAATAGTGATGTACTGAATGGGAAGTGGTCAACCAGTACTGAATGTGAAAGTTTCACAGATCAGAATAGTGTTACACCAGGAAGGGTCACTGACCAGTACTGAACTGTGAAAGTTTTCACAGATCAGAATAGTGATGTTAGTGACCCAGGAAGGGTCATGACCAGTACTGAACTGTGAAAGTTTTCACAGATCAGAATAGTGATTAATGACTCAGGGAAGGGTCAGTTGACCAGTACTGCCGAAAGTTTCACAGATCAGAATAGTGATTAGTGACAGCTGACCAGTACTGAACGTGAAATTTTCAAATCAGAATAGTGATGGACCAGGGTCATTGACCAATACTGAACTGTGAAAGTTTCACAATCAGAATAGTGATGTACTGTGACAGTACTGAACTGTGAAAGTTTTCAATCAGAATAGTGATTATGAGGGAAGGGTCAGCTGACCAAACTGAACTGTGAAAGTTTTCACAAATCAGAATAGTGATGTTAGTGACTCAGGGAAGGGTCATCAGTACTTCAGACTGACTCAGGGAAGGGTCAGCTGACCAGTACCTTAGAATGATTTACATTCACTGACCTGAAATCACAGATCAGAATAATATGACCAGGAAGGGCTGACTAGTACTGACCTGTGAAAGTTTTCACAGACTAGTGACCCAGGGAAGGGCCAGCTGACCAGTACTGACCTGTGAAAGTTTTCACAGATCAGAATAGTGATGTTAGTGATTTAGGGAATCGTCAGCTGACCAGTACTGAACTGTGAAAGTTTTCACAAATCAAAATTGTGATGTAATTGAATCAGTGAAGGGTTAACTGTCCAAAATTGCTCTGTGAAATTTGTCACAAATCAGAATAATACATAAGGGCACAGGAAGGATCAACTGACAAAAACAAACTGTGAAACATTTCCTCGTACGTGAAACGTTCAATAGAGACGTATACGATTTATCTAAGGGCTTGGAAAACCGTTATTCACTGGAACAGCACTGTGTGACATTATGATAGAAGAAAAAGAGAGCAGAACATAAAGAAACACTGTTACGCAATAAATAGCGATTGTGAAAGTTTTCACAAATCGAGTTTGACTTAAAAACAACAAACATGAAGAGCGCCTATTTTTCACATTCCTTACTATAGCGGACTTACCAAGGGGGTTACGGACAAGAGCTTTGCTGTGAAAAAATTCACAGATCAAGCTGGTTCAGATGACACTGGTTTCAGTCTGCTAAGTTTCCAACTTTCGGAGCTATAAGCATTATAAAATTAAGAGTCGAAAAAATAAAATAAAATTTCGGCCAAAAGGCACATCATCACCAGAATTCACAAATCATGGAGAACCACATTCGGGATTATTTGCATGTTTATGACAGCGCGCTATGTATTTATAGCCAAAAGAAATCCGAATATCAAACCGCAAACTATCTTTACTGCAGTGCTGGATTGGACTGACTTCACGGCATTTGACCCACTGCCTGTGTTATTACTCTGCTGCTTGGATTACGTTTATGTTTTTGGACTGCCTTTCCGGTTATTGACCCTCTGCCTGTTTCCACGTGTATGTTTGCTGTTGTTTGTAATAAACTTCCGCAATTGGATTCTAACACCGCCTCAGCGTCCACGTTACAGTATTTAACATATAACACTGAACACATTGCCCTCTAGTGGCTTCCTAGAGTAACAGGCACAATCAATTGATATCATCACACTCTATAAAGACAGTTTGCTGCTCTGTGTGTTAACACAATTCCAAAGAGAAAAGACATCAGCATTGATGGGATGTTTGGAAGGCTTGCCAGAAGAAAGCCTATTCCAGGGGTGGTGAACATCGGTTCCACAGCCCTGCTTAGTTTTGCTTCAACTCTAATCAAATGCACCTGAACAAGCTAATCAAGGTCTGAAGGGTTACTAGAAAGCTACAGGCAGGTGAGATTTAATTAGGGTTTAAAAAGTTTAAACTGCGAAAAGGCATTATCATATGCATATAATAGACAGCAGGACTTTAATTTTGGTCTGGTGGTGTGACATCATAAAGCCACGCTGCGCTCCTGCGTTTGTTGTGATTTTTTTTTTTTTTTATTTAACATTATTTTTATAAGTAAAGCACATCCTCATATTACTAGGCTCTTTTGAGATGAGGCCCGGAGATGAGTAGGCAGCTGCATTGAGGGGAGGTGTGAAATAAGTCCAGTCAAAATGGACAGTTCTGACTTCTTGAAGTGGAACAGATAACTACGAGATCAAAGGCGGATATAATTTAAGTTCTGTTGGTTATATATAAATAGAAATATGATAAAGACAGTTAAAGTGCTTGCTGTTTAATTCCATTCAAAAGGCATATTTATAATTTTTTTTTAAATAATTTGTGTTCATATATGTAATCTTAATCAGGTCATTTATGTCCATTAACTCTGACTCCCTTACCAGTGCACTGACTACTGCACTAGGGAGCTAACTGAGATGCAGCTCAGAGATTTATTTTGCAGTTGAATTTATTTTTGAGAATAATTTACTTTGTTATTATTCTCATGTTAAACAGAACAAAGTGTCCAAAAACA
Organism: Labeo catla; assembly: GCA_012976165.1. Classification (NCBI taxonomy): domain Eukaryota; kingdom Metazoa; phylum Chordata; class Actinopteri; order Cypriniformes; family Cyprinidae; genus Labeo; species Labeo catla. The sequence continues at coordinate 82,773 of VONZ01001535.1, forward strand.
CTCCTGTTGAATCAACTGAGATCCACGTGACACACTATTATAAAGATGGTGTTTATTAAAGAGGAGAGTGAAGACATCAGGATTGAAGAAACATTCAGAGTCAAACATGAAGATACTGAGGAACAAACAGGTTGGTTTTTATTCTCAAAGCTGAACTCACTCATTTGATCCTTAAAATGTCCAGCTCTACAGAAATGCATGATATTTATGAAGAATGTCACATGAGTGCAATGATCAGACAAATACTAACGCTGCCTTCAAATGCAGCTTAAAAAAAGATCATGCTTTCACATTGGAGATTTGTTATGACATCATGCATTTAAGTTATAATCCTAATATGGAATTAATATGGAATTTTTCTGTAACATTAAACCTAATATCTGCTTCTAAAATTAAAATAATCAATTTCTAGCAATTATGCAAAAAAAATCGAATGCGGTCGACATTTATTAATTTAAATGGTGCAAATATACAGCAAATAAAACAGCCAGTAGACAATAAGGCAACATCTACAATAATCCGGATACACTTGAAAATGTCATTTTTGTTTTAAAATGCTTTTCATCCACATCCACAATTTTAGAATTTGACATGAAACGTGATCCATAAAAAAATCTGGTAACACTTTATAATAACGTTCAGTTGTAAGTCATTTATAAGTTATTAGTTAATGATGAAATGATCATTTACAAAACATTTACAAATGATCAATAAGTGATATGCTAACAATTTGTGTGTTTTGTTAATTCATTTACAACTCAATTACAAAGTTAATTTACACATAATTAGTTAATGATGAACTAATCATTTACAAAACATGACTATGTGTTTATAAATGATTAATAAGTGACATGTTGAAAAGCATCAAAATGCAATTATTCTAACACTATTTTCTTTTTTAAATAATAATAAATTATTTGCTGTCAAATGAATAACCGTGTAAACCCTTCTCTCATCAGCACAGACTTGTGTTCTGTGTGGAGTGTGTGGGATCTAGTGATAATGTGAACCAGTTTTATCCTCCACTGAAGATCAAATCAGGTCCACAGCACTAAAATACTCCATGTGTTTACCATCATTACCCTCACCAGTCAGCCCTTACATTGCAGTCCACACAACAAATATTCAAAACCTGTTGTGTAAAGACATGAATAAATCATTTACAAATATTTCTGCATCCCCTAATCTAAAGTATAAACTATTCATCAATTGTAAATGTTTTACAAACTTACAAACTTTACAAAAGTTACAGGTTATGTGTGTATACACACTGGTGGGAAAGATCTACGAATCATGAGTAAAACATTTACAAAAACATTTGAATTGTTTACACTTTAGATTAGGGGATGCAGAAATATTTGTAAATGATTTATTCATGATGTGATCTTCAATGGAGGGTAAACATTTCAATGATTGACATTTCAATTGTTTATAATTGATTAATAATATATTAACTAGTAACTTATTAACCATTTACTAAGGATCTGTTTGATTATTTCATGATATGCTATTTTTTTTTTTTTAAAGATAACTTATGACAGATTTGTAAATCGTTAGCGTATTACTTAATCATTTGTAGTCATGTTTTGTAAATTATTAGTTCATCATTATCTAATCACTTGTAAATGATTTATAACTTAATGCTACAAAGCATAGATAAATACTAACATATCACTTATTAATCGTTTATGAATGCATAGTCATGTTTTGTAAATGATTACTTAAGTATTAACTAATTACTTGTAAATTACTTGTAAATGAATTAACAAAACATACACAAATTGTTAACATATCACTTAGTAATCTTTTATAAATGCTTTGTAAATGATTATTTCATAATTAACTAATTGCTTACAAATGACTTACAACTGAACGTTATTATAAAGTGTTACCAAAAATCTTTTATAAAGCAGAAAAAAGGGCACTGGAAATGAATTTAATGGGGCAAATACCACAGATATGCTTATTTATGTTAGAACTGATAAAACAGTGATGGGAATATTGCATATGAATTAATGTTTATTTGTCCACCTTAGACCTAATAGCGCTGAAAAAGGAGAGGGAAGTACTAAATTATATTGAAGAGAAAGATCTTCATGAAAATCTTCATGATTTCATAACCGGAGAAAAATCTTTTTACCTGGCAACAGTTTCACTCATATAAAACAAAACAAAAAAAAACTTAACAGGCACATGAGTACTTACACTGGAGAGAAGCTTTTCACATGCTATCAAGTGTGGAAACAGATTCAGTCACAAAATAAACCTTAACAGGCACATGACAATTCACACAGGAGAGAAGGCTTACACATGTTATCAGTGTGGAAAGAGATTCAGTCAACCTGGAAACCTTGAAGTCCACATGAGAATTCACACTGAAGAAAAACCCTTTATCTGCCAACTGTGTAGAGAAACCTAAAACGAAAACAAACCCTTGATGTTCACATGAAAATTCACACTGGAGAACACTTTTACATGAGCCTTCTGTGTGGAAAGACTTTCACTCAAAAACAATATCTTGAAGCCCGCATGAAAATTCACACTATGGAGTGTCTTTTTACCTGCCAACTGTGTAGAAAGGGCTTTACTTATAAAGGAAGCTTAAAAGTTTATGTTAGAGGTAGTTATTTCACCAGCCATCAAGATCCTGATGTATTCAGTACTTGTTCATTCTTCTCTTGGGGGTAAAAAGAATAGCCCTGCAGAGTTTATCATCGACCCTCATTAAATTCATCAAATCTAGCTAATCAAGCCCGTCAGGGTTATTTAAAAACTATGGGTATGTGTGTTGGAGCAGAGTTTTGCATCCCTGATGTAGTATATCAGGAGGGAAGCCTGTAATTGGATGGAAGTTACTCAGGGAATCATGCAAAATACAGCTACCTTTAACACCAGACTAGCTGCTCAGTGTCACATTTTTGAATTTTTGTGATCCTCTCTGTGAAGACCCAGCTCATTTACGGCTGGGTAAATAGTGACAATGTGAGCGCTACATTTTAAAGTTATCAACACAGCTACAAAAAAAAAAAAAAGAAAGGGCAAGGGCAAATGAGCTTGTAATTATTATGTCAGTGCATTAAAATTCAGTGTCACCAGTTTGCCAAAAAGAACACAGAATGTTCTATGCATTATTTACACCTGGTAGGGAGCAGGTGTACATTTCTTTCATACTAACTAACATTAAAAAAAAAAAAAATTTACGTACAGAGTGGTTTTACAAACAATTTACACAAAAATGAATGAAGGCCCACTGACTACAACATAATCAGTTATTAATATTTTGCTGGTCCTCTCTTGTTTTTGCATGTGTTCATAATTTCTTTGTATGACTGCACAGCCAAAATGATGACCACACAATTTGCTATGTTTCATTGTATTATCAGAAATAAAAGAATTCACTCCAAGCAAATTTGCAATACGCTTACAAAATCAGTAACATGTTTTTGTTCTCTTGGCTACTACTATATGTCATTTCATTGATTTTCTTACAAGGATTGTGGGCTTTTTTGGAGTTATTGGAGCTGTTGATGGAACCCATGTTCACATCATTGCTCCAACTGTAAACGAGGAGATGTACCAGTAGAAAAGGATTTTAAAACATCAATAATAATTTGTGATAATTTTGCACAATGCAAAGCATTTTTTAAAAAATACATTGAAATATTAAATGGTGTCTTAATTTTTTTTTTTTTATTATAGTTGCATCAAATGACTGAAGGGGTGCTGCTGTGGCTTCACATGAGCAGGTTCACTATTGGCTGTTTCAGAGGTCAAGGGCGGCCATTTTGGGTTGACATCATTGTGGTCCTTAGTTCACAACACTTAAGTGTCCCGTCAGTCAACACTTAAGAATCAATGTGTGACTTTACTGAAAGTTGCTTTTTAGCTTCTTTAAAGTCTCCTACTCTTAGAAAAGTCCTACTTTTTACTAAGACTTTTTTAACAATTTTTCACTCAAAGTTTGAGACTATTCTTGAGAATATTTACAGATATACATGCGGGCCATGATTTTCCATTCCTCAAATCATGATACCAAAGAACAGCAGAACACGCACACTTTATTTAGTAAAGTATGAACAGAAATGTGTCATTCAGTTTTTTTCTGCAGTTGTTGAATCTGAAGTGCAGCTGGACTCAGGAAGTAGAAGAACAGAGGAGAACAGCAGGACGAAGCTTCCCTTACACATCCCATCTAATCAAAACAATAAGGAAACTATTGTTAATTAATGCTACTACTAGCAATTAAAAATGCTTATTCATTGGTGATATACTTAATTACAGTTTTCTAAAAACAATAATAATAATAATAATAATAATAATAAACTCTCTGAAAGCACTTGACTTAATTCATAAGATTCTCCCTTTTTCTTACCGCACAAGCTTTATGCTATTATATTATGCTTCTTTGAACAATCACTTGTGTTTGTAATGTTATTGTTTGTATTTTTAAGTCACTGTGGACAGAATCAGACAGTCAAATAAAAGGCAATACCTCCTGCATTGCAAAGGTCAGAGTCACAGCACTGGGCAGATACAGTCTCAGTTATTATCGATTCGGTCACAGGTTCACAGTCAGGTGCACACCCTTTAAATGTCACAATAGTGGAACCTGCAAAAAAGAGATTCATTCTATTGATGTAATATGATAATGAAACAATTCCACTATTTGCAGTTATGTGAAAAGATTAAAAAGTATCCAGAGAAAGCGTGGCCATTTGTAACTTGAACATGAATCTGCTTACAGTTATTTTACATGTACAAAAACATTTTACCAATGTTACAAAGTTATAATGTCAATGTTATAATGTTATAATGTTATCAATTATAACAGTAAATTTTAATCCATAATATTGGACTTACCAGTTTGCGTCACTGTTGTTACAGTCGAGCATTTGTAAGATCCACTGGGACATGTTTCTACCGTTTGATTTGCACAAGAACCTATCAGATTTGTGCACTTGTAACAGCTGAGAGAGTGTCCTTTAGTAATGCAAGACAGAGACAGTGAGACATACAGATCTGTATTTGTACCAAGTAACATTACAAACAGTATTTGTCTTTGTACCTGCAGTAAAAAGCAAGAACAGAAAAAAAAACTGAGATCTGCAAATCCATTTTCGATCAGGATGTGATTTTAAAAATCATCCCTGTTTCAGCACTCATTTTATAGCTTTCAAAGCGGGTGGGTCTTCATGAGAATCTGAGCGTTTCTGTAATCAGAAACTTCAGCTTGTGCAATTTACTTGGAAGTTAAACATAAAGGGATGTTTAATAAAGAAATACATGAAATCCCTGCAATCAAGCCTGTGCTCACCCTTTATGGGGCCACTTAGGGCTAGCCTAGGGGCCCCCAGCTGGCTGCCGGCGCAGGGCCACTGAGACTTTGCTTATTGGCAAAACGTTGGCCCCTTAGCACTGGCCCTGCATGGGCAGCCCTCACTTAGCCCACAGGAAGCCCTCACTAGGCCCACACAGGGCCCGTACTATTAATCTACAACAAAAAATCAGTTTGACTATAAATACTTTTCAGCTACTAAAACTGAAAACTTTGAGAAAAACATTATTATACATCTGAAATGGACGCAGTCACCACATAACTAATGTCTGTATTGTCAAAAATGTACAGTAGTCAAACGGATTTCAAATCAATGGATTTATTAAATACAAAATAGAAAACAATAAATTCAGGTTATTACTGATAATAATTTAACACTGAAAGGGACTACAAAGCATCTCACTCTCAACTACAGAATCAGGAGGACTTGGCTGAAAGGAGCATTTTTAATCAGCCTCTGAAAAACATGAGGTATCCTCAAATCTGGCTTGTGAGTTCCACTTTCCTGCAGAGTTTAGCTCCTACTTTGATCAAACGTGGGTACACATGTGACTTTCTAATGATCCTGAAGCAAAGCCACCATATGGCAAGCCTGCAAGCATTAGCCGAAAAAGTGTAACGGCTAAAGCTAAAGCTTCCGGTCTGGCAGTACTTGGGAAAGGAGACCAGAGGCCGTTTTCTTTGAATGGATGTCAATGGAAGAGAAGCTCTACGCTGAATTAACAGCTTTTTAGAGGAAACGGCTTATCATTGAATGAATCGACAGCCTATCTGCTAATCTTCAACATGTTTTACACTAAACAATACTTTTCAATTTAACTATTTTTAGAGTTTACCATGAAAAAAATGCTGTTTTATAAGAGAAGTCACTGACTTTTTGCGACAGGAGGAATTCAGCTTACAGCATTTGTTTCTATGGTATCTGTAAACGGTGACTGAGTGTCGCACAACTCTGACTGAAATTCAATAACGTCAAGGGTGTAATGTGATTAATTGGTTATTAAGGGACGTGATCCTAGTTAACTGTTACACTTTCTCCAATAGTAAGTAATACAGACCCTCTCATCTCCCTATAGTAAGAAAATCTCTGCCTGACATTGATTAGCATGCTCAGGTGTGTTTAATTAGGGTTAGAGCTAAACTCTGTAGGAAAGTGGATCCCACGAGCCATATTTGAGGATCCCTAGCCTACATGAAACAACAGGTTCTGAAAAGGTCTCTTTTGGTTTGAGCCATTCCAGTTTAATTGAGTGGCTAATGAATGGCCAGTCAGTATTTTTAGTATTCTCTTCGTTGCATTACAGGGCTGCCTACACAAAACCTGCATGGGTAAAAAGGTACAGAAGTTGCTCTGTGTCACACCCCTGTGGACTGTTTTGTTGGTTTCACCCTCTTGTGTCTTTATTTGGTCTTTCCTGTTCCGTTTCTTGTCATGTCCTCATTGGTTAATCACATTTTTGTCTAATCAGTTGTCCTATATAAGTTTGGTTCCCTATCTGTCGTACACTCCGAGTTGTGTCGAGTTAGTGTACGACACTAGGGGTCGCTCTTGAGAGCCCAAACACCTCTGACAGTTTTGAGAAAGGCCAATGAAAATTGGGTGTGCAGATTTGCATAGCTGGCCACGCCCCGGACATCCGGGTATAATAGGGCAGCGTGTGCATCTGCTCACTCGTTCTGTTCTTCGGAGCCGAATGCAGCGTCTCTGCGTGAGATGCAGCAACATTCACCTCTCTCGTCGTTGGATCTGCAGCACAGACAGCGGTCTCTCCCTCTCCAGCTCAGCCTGTGTTGTGAGAGTCCCCTGGGTGCGTCGACGGCGATCTTGAAGAGCAATCTTCCTTCTAAAAGAGTGATTCTCTGATAGAGTTGGCACGGTAGGATTGTGTGTTGGTTAACATATCTTTCCCTCCGTGTCATCCTGGTTGCGGCTTACCTCCCCAAACAATCGACACGACCGTTGTGTTCAGTGTTGAGTTATGCTCACGCTGATGCAGCTCTTGTTGTTGACTCATGTTTTGCTTGCGAGAGCTCGATCATGGAAGCGCTTTGTTCGTCAGCCGCGTGCTTTACGTGAAGCCGCGGCTCACTCCGACTGCTTTCCGCTCCGGTCCTTCTACTTTCGGGTACGAGGCCGTTGCGATGTGCGTCGGTAACGAGCATTAGGAAGCAGGGAAGGCTCTGCCGGGTGAAAACCCCGCAAACCTCTCGCTCCTCGCGTCCCTCGATCCAAACGATCAACACGACCGTTGTATTCAGTGTTGAGATTCTCACGCTGATGCAGCGCTTGTTGTTGATTAATGTTTTGCCAGCGAAAACATGATCTGGGCGCACGAGCCGTATGCTTACGTTCCCGACTGCTACCTGCTCCGGTCCTTCTACTTCCGGGTACGAGGCCGTTGCGATGTGCGTTGGTGACAAGCATTACAAAGCAAGGAAGGTTTTGCTGGGTGAAAACCCCGCAAACCCCTCGCTTCGTGCGTCCCTCGATTGAGTTTCCGGACAAGTTTGTTAGTCTGTCTCAGTACAGCTGACTTTCTTATTCAGAACTCCTAATTGGGCGGAAATGGTTAGCGGCAGCATCGCTAAGGAAGGGCGTGAACTATTTGAAAGCAGAAACTTCAGCTGAGCAAGCCTCTACGGGGGACTGATTCTCAGTTTGAGGTGGATGCTAAAAAATGGCGGCCGTGCCTGAAACGGGCAGCCAAGAAGGGGCTGGTTAATAGACATCTGGGTAACGACCTGTACGCTCGTTTCCAGTGTCTGTTTCCCGGTAGTGCACGAGAAGTTGGTGAAATCGCGGAAAGCCCATTTAAAAAAATGGTCAGAACGTGATAAACCAACTTCTCCTCCTTCACCACTCTCGATGGGGGTCCAGCGAGGGGGTTTCAGAGGTTCCCCCAGGCGGAGGGGGCGATTGCAGTGTACTCCCTGCTAATCGCCGCCGCTTGTGGGATTCCTTCCAGAACTCCCGTTCAGGGCCTGTAAGTTCTTCCGGGCAAGGCTTACATGGCTTCTGGACAGGCTGCGTCCGCCTTACATACCACGGCCATCCTCTGGGCGTTCAGGCCGTGGCGTTGCGAGCTCAGTACGAGGGTGGTTCCAACCTAGAGCTGTGAGTCGTGGCACACGCTCTAGGAAGGGCGATGTCTACTTGTTGGTCCAGGAACGCCACCTGTGGCTGCACCTGTCAGAAATGCGGGAAATTTGAAGTCCGCTTCTTACCCCCCATTTCCCAGGTTGGTCCTTCTGGCAACACCGTGATAGAATTTGCAGCGAAAGTCCTTCACGGTAGGAGCAGACAGAGCCGCGGGTCAGGGCTCCGGCCCTCTACCCCCGACTACTCCTGTCTGTTCGTCGCCACGGACGGTCCCCTATAGAACTCCTGAGGCCCCGCGACAGCCGGGCCTCCGGCCTGACCGCCCAGCGGTCAGAGATCTTGTGGGAAGGTGGCAACACAAGCTTGTCAGTAGGCTTGCTGGAACCCTTGTTAGGCTTCTAGTTTTTCTTCTGACGAGCAACCCAGAGCAGGCGGGCTAGCTGACCCAGATCCAGATCCACTCTCATTGTACCAAGATGGGTGGTTGACTCATACCAATCTTAAAACAGAGGTTTTTGAATCGGGCCCTTTCTCAAGCTCCCGTTCAAACATTAGCCCTTGAACACACATCCCTTGTGTGTCAGGGCTTAAGATTGGTTGATGGCATTGGACCTGAGCGACACGTACTATCATGTCTTGATCCTCCAAGACTCTGTCTTCGAGATCAGGCTCATCAGTACAAGGTTCCCCCTGCGGCCTATCCCTGCCGCCCTGCGCCTTTACGAAGGTAGCGGGGGCTGCCCTTGCCCCCCTCAGGGAAGTGGGCATCCGCATTCTCAATGATCTTGACGACTAGCTATTCCTAGCTCACTTGTGGGATATGGGTTGCATACACAGGGACAGGGTTCTCAACCATTGGCCCAGTTGGGACTTCGGGTCAACTGGGAAAAGAGCAAACTCTCCCCGGCACAGAGGATCTCTTTTCTCGGCGTAGAGCTGGACTCGGTTAGTATGTTTGCGCGTCTCTCCCCAGAGCGTGCACAGTCAGTTCTGAGGTGTGTGGCAACACTCAGATGCGGTCAGCGGTCCCCCTAAAACAGGTTCAGAGGCTCCTAGGGCACATGGCATCCTCAGCCGCGGTCACGCCGTTGGGTTTGATGCACATGAGACCGCTGCAGCACTGGCTTCATACTCGAGTCCCCAGGTGGGCGTGGCGTCAGGGCACATCCCGTGTGAACATCACACCATCGTGTCGCCAGACACTCAGCCCTTGGACAGACATTGTGTTCCTATGGTCAGGTGTCCCCTTGGAACAAGTGTCCAGATGCATCGTTGTCACCACAGATGCTTCCAAGATAGGCTGGGGTGCCACCTGCAACGGGCAGGCAGCTTCCGGGGTCTGGACAGGCCCCCGACTGTTCTGGCACATAAATTGTCTGGAGTTGTTGGCAGTGCTTCTAGCTCTGAGGAGGTTCCGGCCTATGATTCGGGGCAAGCATGTGTTGGTCAGGTCCGACAACACTGCAACTGTGGCCTACATCAACCACCAGGGCGGTGTACGCGCCTTTCTCATGTCACAACTAGCCCGCTATCTCCTGCTCTGGAGTCAACACAGACTCAAGTCTCTACGTACCACTCACATTCCGGGCGAAACCAATCGTTTAGCCGATTCACTGTCATGACAGGTTTTGCTCAGAGGCGAGTAGAGGCTCCACCCCCAGTCGGTCCAACTGATTGGGATCGATTCGGCCAGGCAGAGATGGTTCTCTTTGCCTCACCGAAATCCACCCACTGCCAGTTGTGACATGGTCTGACCGAGGCCCCCCTCGGGTTAGACGCACTGGCACACAGTTGGCCGAGGGGCTGGCTCAAGTATGCGTTTCCTCCAGTGAGCCTCATCGCACAAACTTTGTGCAAAGTCAGGGGGCACAGGGAACAGATTCTCTTGGTGGCCCCCTTCTGGCCCAACAGAACCTGGTTCTCAGACCTGGTGCTCCTGGCATCAGCCCCTCCCTGGCGCATTCCTCTGAGGGAGGATCTCCTTTCTCAGGGGAAGGGCACATTCTGGCCCCAATCTTTGGAACCTCCACCTATGGTCCCTGGACGCGACCAGGAGGACTTCAGAGACCTTTCACATTCAGTGGTAAACACACTTCTACAGGCAATAGCCCCCTATGGCTGTATGACTTAAAGTGGCGCATCTTTGAGAACTGGTGTTGTTCCCACGGGAGGGACCCACGGAGCTGCGGTATCGAATCAGTGTTATCCTTTCTCCAAAAGGGCCTGGACAGGCACCTATCTGCATCAACACTCAGGGTTCATGTCGCAGCCACATCAGCTAACCATGACCTGGTGGGCGGCAGATCGGTGGGGAAACACGATTCGGTATCAGGTTTCTGAGAGGAGCTCTGAAACGGAACCCTCCTCGGCCGCTTCTAATCCCCTCTTGGGATCATGCTGTGGTTCTCCAAGGTCTACAACAAGATCCAATTGAGCCCCTTCAGTCAGTCGAACTGGATGCTCTCTCCTTAAAGACGGCTCTTTTTGACTGCGCTCACTTCCATCAAAGAGTGGGAGACCTCCTAGCCCTCTCCGTGAACAGTTCGTGCCTGGAATTCGGACCAGCAGATTCTCACGTTGTCTTGAGACCCCGGCCTGGATACGTGCCCAAGGTCCCCACCACTCCCTTCAGAGATCAGGTGGTGACCTTGCAAGCTATTCCTCTCAGGAGGATGACCCCAACCTGACCTATGTTATGCCCAGTCCGTGCCCTGCGCATCTACATGGAACAAACTCAGCCCTTGAGATGTTCGGAACAGCTCTTGTCTGTTATGGAGGACAGCGGAAGGGGAAAGTTGTCTCCAAGCAGAGGATCTCCCACTGGCTGGTAAACGCGATCTGGATGGCCTACCGGGCCAGAGGCCTACCCTGCCCTCTGGAGGTAAGAGTCCATTCGACTAGGGGCGTTGCTGCCTCGGCAGCCCTTGCAAATGGGGCCTCATTAACAGACATCTGTAGAGTTGCAGGTTGGGCTACACCTAACACATTTGCCACATTTTATAATTTGCGCCTGGAGCCAGTGTCAGCTAGAGTCTTGAACACAAATTCTTGACTCTGCACACTGGCTGGTGTAGAGCTTGCCTAAAGCGCTTCCCCCTAACAGTGATTACGCTTTGTTGAGTCTCAGTAGGTTTCCTGAACGCGAACCCTGGGCACCGTTCCATCATTGGCACTCCTGACGTAGCAGAGTTTGGCGGAGGAACTCGTTACGAAATCTCAACGCAAGGTATGGTTACTTCTCTAACTCTTGGTTGGATTTGTGCCCCATATGTAGTGGCTCCTCATGTAGTGGCCCCATGTGTGTATTTTCCACCTATAACTCCTGTGGTGCGGTGTTTTCCCCTGAAGACAGGTTTGTCTCTAGGGCCTGAGTCAAGTTGTCTCCCCGAGTGTGAGACCCACCTCAGGTCCCATATTTAATGATGTCACTTTATACCCCCCCTTTTGAACTCCAGTTGTGAACTCCGTAGTGCCTTTTCCTTCGGGAAACCGGCACTTTCCCAACGTTCTCGAGACACTCAGCCGCTCCACTGAGGAAGGCCCGGCTGCGGGACACTGCTGTAACAGGTCAGTCTTGGACGTTGGATGGTCACGACGAGGTGAGCTGCACTTACGTTAACACGTTGCCCTGTTACACTTGCGCTTATCACTCGTGACGCGGCCAGACATGTGGCGTGTTTTTACGGGGACCCCTAGTGTCGTACACTAACTCGACACAACTCGGAGTGTACGACAGATAGGGAACGTCTCGGTTACGTATGGTAACCCTCGTTCCCTGATGGAGGGAACGGAGACGTTGTGTCTCCCATGCCACATCTGTGGTCTGCTGAGATGCTCGGCTCCTCAGATCAGAACGAGTGAGCAGATGCACACGCTGCCCTATTATACCTGGATGTCCGGGGCGTGGCCAGCTATGCAATCTGCACACCCAATTTTCATTGGCCTTTCTCAAAACTGTCAGAGGTGTTTTGGCTCTCAAGAGCGACCCCTAGTGTCGTACACTAACTCGACACAACGTCTCCGTTCCCTCCATCAGGGAACGAGGGTTACCATACGTAACCGAGACGTTTTCCCTCCTCCGATTGTTGTTAACAGTCCCATAACAGATGTGAAAAGTGACCTGTCCTCTCAGTTTCCAGCGGTGTTCTCTTCATGTGTGGTTACACGTGCACAGGCGCGTAAATCTGAAGATGTGATTGACATATCTGACTTTTCTGCAGTCTACAGCTATGTCAGGAAAGTTGTATGTAGAACCAGCCTCGTCTACCTGTGATATTGCCACGTTACAGATGGGTCGTTCGCAATTGGCGGCTGCGCAAAAGGCTGATCCATCATTAGCTACATGTTTTGCGGCTGTTTCTGACAAAACAAAAGTTCCTAACGAAAATTTAACTTCTTTCCTTGATGACGGCGTGTTAATGCGACAGTGGGAAAACGGCGATAGTGTTCGTCAGGTTGTTGTTCCCGTGGGTTACCATTCCCAAATATTAAATCTTGCTCATGACCACGTTCTGTCTGGCCATTTGGGAATTCGGAAAACCTATGACCGTGTCCTGTGATCTTTTTTTTGGCCTGGTTTAAAATCTGACGTTGTTGCTCATTGCCGGTCATGCCATGTTTGTTAGCTGGCCGGTAAGCCGAATCAGAACATTCCTCTCGCCCCTCTACACCCAATCCCCGTAATGGGTGAACCCTTTGAGCACATTGTCATCGACTGTGTGGGACCATTGCCAAAGTCTAAATCGGGTTATCATTACATAATCACTCTTATGCGTGCCACCACTCGTTTCCAGAGGTCATCCCAATGCGTAGTATAAAGGCTAAAGCAGTGGTAAAAGAGATCATTAAATTCTGCTCTACATTTGGATTACCAAAGATTCTCCTGTTTTTCAAATAGTCAGGGAGTTAGTTTAGTCCCTGTATTTTTGTTTGACTTTTTCTTTTAGGGTATTAAGTTTCTTTGGGAAAGTTAGTTTCAATTTTTGTTTGTTATTTTGGCCTTGGCCCAACCCTGAAGTTCATTAGCTTCTTATTTTGTCAAAAAAATAAAAAAAAAAGAACGAAAGATCAAAGGTGTAAAGATCATTATTTATGTTACTCCTAGACCCTAGACCTGGGACGTAACAATGTGTAAAAAAAAAACACCAAACCAGCAGAACCTCTGCACTCAAAACTATATTGAATCTAATCAATAAACAGATGCCATTATGTTTACATGATCTGCCAATACAATCTAGATCACCTTTATTTTTTATGTGTTACATCAGGATGTAGGATCTGCAGATATTAAGCAAATTCTTACATTTGTAATCCCACAACCTCAAATATGGCTTATCTGTAATAAATGTGCATTTCTGTACTGTGGAGATGGTGAGTCAGCATTTTCAACTTCATCTTTGCTGTTTTTTGACAAGTGTAAGAGGATTGCATCTGCTTTGCGTTGTGTAGAAACTGCAATTGACAGTCTCACATTTGTGTAGACATTTATTCTGTCGACAACACATTCAACAGTTTCAACAATCACATGCACATGTTCTATAATGAAAGTGAACATCAAACTTGATTTTACCACACATGTAACAGTGGCACGAACACAGATCATACAATATCCTTCTTAACAGGTCAATATTAATCCATGAAATGCTTATACAATTAATACAATATATGTTTCTCATGGAGCACTCACTCACCACAGCCATTCACTCTCTCAGCTCATCTAAATGACCCGACTGGAACCAGTTCATTATATGTCAAGATCTGGACGAAGACCTGTTACACGAGCACTGAGCATGTCCATCTCTGACTCAGCACCAGCCAAAGCACGAAAGCATATTTGTATTTATCAGTTAATCACATGACACTCTGAACGCTCTAGTCACACCGGTGTGATTGTTCATGTTAAAGAGCTACTTTACGTTCAAAACTCTGATCACATGTAAACGGCTTCTCTCCAGTGTGAATCTTGTGAACGTGATTTCTAAGGTTTCTTTTATCAGTGAAAGTCTTTCCACATTGTGGGCAGGTGAAAGGTTTATTTCCTGTATGAATTCTTATGTGGACATCAAGGCTGTGTTTATGTTTAAAACTCCTTGGACACTGAGAACATATGAAAGGTTTCTCTACACTGAATTTTCATGTGGTTTTTAAGGTTTGCTTTTCGGATGAAGCCGTTTCCACACAGATTGCAGGTGTAAGGCTTTTCTCCAGAATGAATTCTCATGTGTTCATCGAGATGTTGTTTGTGTGTAAAACTTCTTTCACATTGAGAGCATGTGTAAGGTTTTCTCCAGTGTGAATTCTCATTTGAATATTAAGGTTTCCTTTTTCAGTAAATCTCTTTCCACACTGTTGGCAGACAAAGGGTCTGTTTCCAATGTGAACTCTCATATGGTAGTTTAAGTTTCCTTTTCGAATGAAACTCTTTCCACACTGTTGACAGGTGTACGGCTTTTCTCCAGTGTGAACTCTCATGTGGACTTCAAGGTATCCCTTTCTATTGAAACTTTTTCCACACTGTTGGCAGGTGAAATAACTTTTATTTGCTGTCTTTTGAACGCTTTTTTGTGAATTATTTTCAGTATGTGAGCAACTAAATGATTTTTCTCCAGTCATGAAATCGTATTTTATATGTTGAACATTATCTTCTTTCTCATTGAGTTCTTGACTCTTCTCTTTTGATGTCATCAGGTCTAATGCAAAAAGAACAAATCTAAATTAACCCCAATTTAATGGTTTAAAAAACAAACATCAAAACAAACATGTTAATTGTAATCTCAAAACCTCTTCCAATTATTTGAAGTGATGATGATAAAAAAGATAAATTGTATAATCTTAGTTGCATATGTTTTAATGCTAAATTGTAATGAGTCATGTGATCTCAACATGTCTGTCCACATGAGTCGACCCACATGTCAAATAAAACCAGAGATTCTTCAAAAATATCATTACTTCCTGTAGTGTTGGACATTTTATTAAGGATCAAATGATGAGTGAGTTTATCTTTGAGAATGAAAACCAACCTGTTTGTTCCTCAGTTTCTTCATGTTTGACTCTGAATGTTTCTTCAATCTTCATGTCTTCACTCTCCTCTTTAATAAACACCATCTTTGTTTGTTCCTCAGTATCTTCAGGTTTGATGCTAAATCTTTCTTCAGTCTTCATATCTTCACTCTCCTCTTTAATAAATGACATCTTTATATTAGTGTCACGTGGATCTGTAAAAGATGAATCACAGATTCCTAAAGTGATCAATAACACAGATCTTCAGTCTTATAAGCAAGTGTGAAGTTCTCAATTCACTACAAAGCATTTGTGATATTTCCAGTTAAGAATTAAGTTAAGTATCTTTATATAAGCATTTTTTCCATAAGAAAGAAATACAGTTCAAGCTGTACATGTTCAGATTCATCAACCAGCAAAAAATGGCATACTGAGGTTTTACTACTCTTCTATCATTGTTAGGAGCGAATGATGTTCAGTTTCTAAATATAAGAGCAGTTTATTAGAAACACTTAAACTGTAGAAGTATATCCTTCACAGGGTACTAAAAAGTACAGTATTAGCGAAGTTACAGTTTTGAGACAAAATACCTACAATGTCCAGTCACACCGGTAGGAAACTCAGAAGTGAAGATCAGGAGACTGAGTGAATCTTCAGCAGATTCTTGATTGAGATGTACTGTGTGGTGCTGCAGTGATCAAGACTGACTGAAGCAGTGAATCACTGTAGTTTTATACAGATTTCAGGAGGCCGTCATCAGAAGATTAAGTATGCAAAGGATGTAAGCAGTTACATGAATCTGCCCAGACTCTAATCAGCATAACTATAACACTCATTATCACAGAGATCAGGGAAAGTCACACCTACAGGCATTACATTCACACTTAACCCAGGTACTGATTAACACGAACAATGATGATCAATTAAAGTAATGGGACAGAAGCAGCAAGAGGCAATAAAGACAAAAGGTGACAGACTCACTTAACCATGATCTTAGATTTGTATTCACACACACCTAAAACAAAAGAGGTGCCATTAACTTCCTAATGTCGAGTTCACACTGAACAATTCTCAAAGTTGACGATCACCATTGTTTTCACACTGTACGACTATCTAGCACTCAGTTGCTGCTGTGTTCACATAACACATTGGATCGGTGACAGGAGGTTACCTTCTGCATGACTTTACAACAGAAAGAATCGCAGACAGCTCTGGTCTGCAAACTGTTTCATTTAACTCCTCCCCAAACTTCCTGCTGCCCTGTATCTTGCTTTCTCATTGGTTGTAGGTCATTGCAGAAGTATTTTTCAGTCAGAAGTCATTTCACACAGCAGGATGTATAATTATATTAATGCGGTCACCCCATTAACGTTAATCCAAGAACAACAAATTCTTCAACACTACACAGCAAACAAACCGAGATGAGTATCATCGGTGTGTCATATTTGCAGCTGAGAAACATTTCATGTGGGATACAGCATCAAAAAAATTGCAATGCAGTTAAACTGACCAACACCACCAACAAACCAAGTATTTTCCCCATCTGTAATTTGGAATGTACTGGTGTTTAAAATAACAATAACACTCACAACTCATTTTTGTTTTGTTTTGTTGTAGGTCCCCAAAATAAAAGCTTCTATGAACCATTCATCATAAAATCATTAGTGTAGTTTCTTAAGAAACACAAAACATTACAGTAACATTAAGGTAAAAATGTTTTGGACTTGCGATCTGAAAAATAGAAGGTTCTTCATTGACATCAGTGGTTCCATGGAACAGTTCCATTGTTCTTTATCATAACCCCCTTGCTCTTTAGACTTTAAAAATGTACAAGTACATATTTAAATTAGTTTCCTAAATTGTTCGGGGAACCAAGAATTGTTCTATAATAACAGTATTGGTATAACCCACTTTCAGAAGTGTATGTTGCATTGTATCTTGAAGGAACACTTCAGTCAAACTAATCATTTATTCGCCCTCACATTCTTCCAAAAAAAAAATCTGTTAAACACAAAGGAATAGATTTTGAAGAATATTTTAATCCAAACCATTTAAGGCACCACTGACTTTAATAGCTTTTCTACATGATTCAATGGTGCCCCAAAGTCACTTGTTTATAGACATCTTTCAAATTTTTTGGAATGGACCTCTATAAAATGGTTGGAAATTCACTTTAATGTGTCATACCCCTGTAGACTGTTTCTTTGGTTTTTCCCTGTGTATGCCCTTATTTGGTCCTTCCTGTTCCGTTCTCAATCCCTACTCATTCCCGCACACGACACCTGTGACCCCACATTCAGCTGCAGTTTCCACTCAGCATTTTCACTTGTCTCAGCGTCACACATTTGCATGAATTTTCACACAAGTGTACTGGGAATAAACTGTTTTTATTACACTGAACAGTTGAATGTCAAATGAATGTGCAAATGACTGTTAAAATTGCTGCTTTTTCTAAACCTTGTCACACTGAGGAAAACAGCAATTTCTTCCCAGAATGAGTTTTCAAATGACGTTTCATGCTGCTTTGACACGCGAAACTCTTCTCACACTGAAGACACATATAAGGTTTCTCTCCAGTGTGAATCCTCATGTGAACCTTGAGGTTTCCTTTAACTGTGAAACTCTTTCCACACTGTTCACAGGTGAAAGGTTTCTCTCCAGTGTGAACTCGCAAGTGAATTTTGAGGTGTCGTCCTTCTGAAAGACTCTTTCCACAGTAATGGCACATGAAAGGCTTTTCTCCGATGTGAATTTTAACATGATTCTTAAGCTGATTTGTGTCTGTGAAACTTCTTTTACACTGTTGACATGTAAAACTGTTCTCTCTTAGGTGAATCTTCAAATGAGTATTAAGGTTTTCTGTATATCTATAACTCTTTCCACACCGACTACATATGTAGGGCTTCTCTCCAGTGTGACTTCTAATGTGAGTCTGTAAGTTTCCTTTACGTGTGAAAATCTTTCCACATTGAGGACAGGTGAAAGGACTATCTCCAGTGTGAATTCTCAGGTGGACATTAAGGCTTTTTTCCTCTAAAAAACACTTTCCACACTGAGGGCATATTAATGGCTTCTTTTTAGTGTGAATTTTCATGTGAGTCTTAAAATATTTGTTTAATGAGAAACTCTTTCCACACAGTTTGCAAGTGTAAGGTTTCTCTCCAGTGTGAATTCTCATATGGACATTAAGGAGTGGTTTCCGTGTAAAACTCTTTCCACACTGAGGGCATATTAATGGTTTCTTTTCAATGTGAATTTTCATATGGATTGTAAGACTTCCTTTCCGCTTAAATATTTTTCCACACTGTTGGCAGATGAAAGAGCTCTCTCCAGTTTGAGTTCTCATGTTGGAATTAAGGATTGTATTTTGTGTTTTTTGAGCTTTTTTTGGTGAAGAAGTCTTTTCAGTCTGTGAGCGACTCGTCAATTTTTTTTTAATTCATTATGTTTCTCATTTTGATCTTTCTCTTGTGTTTCATTCAGTTCTTGACTCTTCTTTTTCAGTGGCATCAAGTCTAAGGTGAAAAGAAAAAAATACAAGTTAACACCAGTTTTTAGCACAGCAGCTGGACCACACAGTATCCAAATTGACCACTGTCTGTATCAACTGTAGAAGAATGTTTTATGTAGATGTTAAAAGGCCAGAGACATAAGAGAGCTTCATTCATTCTTTTAAGATTGATGGGAGTTATTTTTTTAGAAAATAAATGTTACCGTTGTCTGCTGTTGTAGTATTCTAGAGCGCTGTGGTAGACAAAGACAATAAACAACCACACAATATGGCTGAAATTATAAAACAGTCTAGTTACCTACTGTATCCTTACAGAATTGGATGCACCTCTGTTTGAAAATGGTACATTTGAACTAAATGTTTTCTTTTTTAAATGTTTTTCTCTTTTAGACTACTGATGAAGAACAAGTGGTGACTGGGATGAATGCTGGACAAAGAGGAGAAATGATCTTTCCCCCAAACTGATGCAACAGTGGTTTTAAAGGAGGAGGCCACCCTGGATAATGTCAAAGATGTCGCACATCTTTGCTGAGTTGATGGGGCTTCATGACTACATGAATTGTCTTAAAGAGATCATGAAAATTGTCAGTGATGCATGTGCTGTATGTGATCATGGACTATGAAACAAACCGTAAGTGTATAGTCTGTAAAAACAAAATGTCAAATGCGTGTTGTGTTGTTCAGTAGAAATGAAGTTCACACTCATTCATACACATGCTCACAATACTTTACACATTTGCTTGTTTTAAATGTTATAATTTATAAAATGTTAATATTGTGGTTTATTAGTGCACTGTCATGCCAGAATAGTTTGTGTAAAAAAAAAAAGAAACTATTAACTAATTGTACCATTATGTTTTGTATAGTAGTTTTATACAGTATACAAAATTTGCCAAAAAAGTAAAATTTGGTCATAAACGTTATAGTCAGCAAATGTTCAGTGCCTTATTTATAAACTCTAATGCCATACTTGTTCTGCATTTCTTTTCACATGCATGTTACTTTTGAATGTTTTCTCTTGTTGTAGTTTTTAATAAACATTTGTCTTTTGATAGTCATTCTGTGTGTGTTAAAGTGATTTTAAAATGAACAAGACTTGTAGATTTAATGCCTAGCTCAATTTTGAGTTCATTTTAGCCTAGCAGTGTAGTAATTTTAAACCATAAAAAAAGCAACCCAGCATGCTGGGTTAATAAAACAACCAAAATAACCCAAATTGGGTTGCTTTTAACCCAGCATTTTTTAGAGTGAGTTTACAGCCCGACATTATTCAAATGTGTGCAAGCACACAGCTCTTTTGCCTTTTAAATTTATTAAATCCACGGTAGATGGCTTTAGCGCGGTCCTGTGCTTACTGATGGTGCGTCCAGCAGCACTGAACACCCTTTCACTGCTGCTGCTGCTACTGGCCGGGATGCATAGTACTGATCTGGCTAATTTCGCAAGTTTTGTAAATTTTGCCAAAACGTAATAGCCAGAGGCAAGCCTCTGTTTCACCTCCTCAACATCCATTTTCGCATCTTTCTCGTGCTATTCGAAATGCATCACATGACCGCTCATTTACCGCACAAGCCCGTGCCCAGTCTGAGCCCGTGTAAAATGATATAAATTAAGCCCGAACCTGACCGAACCCGTCGAGATCTTCAGCTCTATGTCAAACAACCTCTTTCCCTGCTTCTGTCACTGACTCGCTGTTTACAAAGCTAACACTTGCCCTTCATATACATACAGCCAATGTCTCAGAAGTAAGTGGAAGCAAACATAGCGGGAAATATAAGAGCTCCTCCAGCTTTCAGAGCCGATGTGTGGGTGCACTTTAGTTTTAAAAATAAGTCAGGGAGTAATAAATTAGATAAATGCCGTTTGTGGGCTTTGCCCTGCCACACAATAAAATTCTGAAAGCACAACCAACAAAACACCACACACCTCAGCCAAAACCTGTTGATTCAACTACACTGGACAATACCACCAACAAGATTCCATCTACCTCATCTGCTTATGCAAAGACAATAACAGAGTCATGGTGCATTTCATTTGTAAGGATTTGTTATATCAGGCATATGGTGAACACGGCGCTATGCTATATGATCCGAATCCACACAGACACATAACAGACATTTCACTGCCCAGGATTTACGAGGAGGTAAAGATTAGTGTAAAAACATCAACTGTGCAGAGAGAATGGCACTGATGTGTGATGGATGGACATCTAGATGTAGATGTAAATGTTTCTAAATGTAATCGTGAGTTATCAAAATATAGATGATACTTGAAAAGAACTTTGTGTTGGCTACAGTATGTTATTGCTTAAAGCATAATACAGCACACTATTACAGATTTAGGAATGTTTACTTGATGCACTTTTTTTCAGCACACTAATTCAGTTTTATACATTTTGTTCACTTAATGCACTTTATTTTTAGATGCTTTTTGTGACATTTGCATTTTTAGTTTGTCTGGTTAATATTAATGTAACTGTCAGTGCAAACTGTCATATGGGACATTTGACCTCCAACATTAAATGAGTTATGAGCAGTAAAGAGCATTCACTAGCAGAATCAAAAACTGGTCTTAGTCTCTCTGTACAAATCCACCTGTTACTAAAGTTCAATTCAGAGTTTGTTCCTCACATTTACATTGTGTGTCTTAATGTGAAGAAGATCCCACATGTGCTGCTTCATGAGTTCAGGAGAAGAAACTCATCCTAGATCAACTTCTGATGATACTTTTACAGCTGATGCTGTTAGAACACGTGAAAATCACAACAGATGTTTCTGTTAGTTCACAGTGTCTTGTTCAGTTACTCAAAAACATCAACTGTTTGATTTGAGTTCGGCTTTGAGAATGAAAACTGACCTGTTTGTTCCTCAGTATCTTCATGTTTGACTCTGAATGTTTCTTTAATCTTCATGTCTTCACTCTCCTCTTTAATAAACACCATCTTTATAATAGTGTGTCACATGGATCTCAGCTGCTTCACCAGTTTTGCTGTGTTTGGACACTTTGTCCTGTTGAAGATATTAACAGAAATTAACAGAATTATTTAACAATTAATATTAATAATTAACAGAAAAACTAATCCAAACTAAATCTCTGGGTGTGTCTCTATTTAGTAGGTTAGTCAGTGCACTGGTAAGGGAGTCAGATAATGGCCTTAAATTGCCTGATAAGACCAAACAAACAAAAAAACAAAAACAAACTAGCACTCAAATGAATAAAATTAAATAACACTAATTATATATTATACAAGGTTCATATTTGTATTAAGATGTACTTGGCATTTTCTGATCTGTAGGTTTTTATTTAATATATTACACACTTTAATTTCACGTTAGTGTCGTTTCATTTACACTTTGGATCAGCAGGTGTCGTCAGCGCGCGCTGATTCGAGTGATTTAAAACAGTGAATCGTTTTGTGAATCAATTGATTCAGTTGACTCGGATCTTCAAAAACCTCCGTATCTCCACTATCACTACTTGCAAAAGCGCTTTAAATAATAATAAAAAAAGGCCTTTATTCAGGCAGATTAAAAACATGTAAGTGTTACATTCAGTAATAATTAATTCGACAGTTTTACATTCAATTCTTTAAACATGTTATATTGATGTAAACAACTTATAAATGATTAAAAACACACACCTCTCTTCAACCGAATCACAGACGTGATCGCGCGGCGCAGCCTTGTGACGTCACATAGTCAGACCAAAATAAAAGTCTTTTAAGCCAAAAGCTTTGGATTTACATTAGAAAACAAATGTAAATAATAAGGTATAGGGAATTGAAGGGATGAACTGCAGAACTATCAAACCCCCAAAGCTGTTATGAGCTTTACATCTAGTCTAAATGCAAGCAACTGTGAAGTGCTTTCAATTCAAGATAAACTACAGAGCATTAGTGATATTCTCAAAGTCAAACTCCATTGAAGCGATATTCAAATTACAGGATTGGAAAGAATCTATGAATATTACAAACTCATAAAGAATTTGTAGATCAAAACTAAATTTGTGGTTTCAGAGTGATTTAACTATTTAATTTATTTAATGAAATTATGACAGTCTTATTCCATCTCAGTTTTTCCCAAGAATATTAAGGCAATAAATCAAATTTCAACTTTATGTAGTTAAAGTGGATTTTATCAAAGGTCCATGCCTGTAAACTATATAGGATTACATTGATGGTTTAAAGGAAATGGTTAAAATAATTTTCTATAAATATTAATAAAATGTGATTTACATTTCCCCAAATTATCTTTATTAAAATCATAAGGCAGTCTATATTTTCTGTGCTAAAATGTGATTATTACGGTGGCCGAGAGAGCTCAACGCGCTGCAACTTAAGAAAACACATGCAAACAGAAAAAAACGACAACAAATTAAAAAAACCCCATCTTCATCAGTTTGACAACACAGGCGTTGCAAATCCTCGCAACGCAAACACAAATACGGAAACACGCTGCAAATTCTCACAACACAACCAAACACAGAAACGCGCTGCAAACACAAACACACTGCAAATAGCACGGACCACAACGGAAATGTTTCAGGGGGGCCTCAAAAAGTGACGAACCCAGCTGGGACCTGATTTATTATTATTATTATTATTATTATTATTATGGTTTTTATTCAGTTTCATCATCGAAACAAAAAAACAAGGCAACATTGCACATTTCAAATTGCAAATTCAACTGCAAAAAAAAATAATAATAATAATAACAGCAGAAAGAGAAAACACACAAAATGAACACAAACATACAAAAAAAAAAATCCATGGCAGTTACATAAATTTGAAAAGAGAGGGTTTCAAGGTAAATTTTAAGATTAGTGTTACAAAATGTAATATATAATGGTTTCTTCTGACTTACTTTTGACTTGTGAACATAAAAGTTTGCTAAGATAATTAAGAGATTTATAATATAAACCTGTTTATAAGAAAAATTTTAATTAAGGGGTTTGCTTAATTTCTTTATGTCTATTTTAAAGTCAGTCCAAAATTAAATAGCATAAGGGCAACAGAAAAATAATTGTTCAATATCTGGACCTGATTATTTGTTCAGTGGCTTTTGGTCAGAGAGGTGTTGTCTGTGAACTAAAAGGTGAGTTTTTTGTTTAACATCCTGATCATACGATTCATTGGTCTTTTGGATATTATTAGACTAATCTGACGAATTACACACTTAACTGTGAAACGTTATTAACTTAATTGCAAATAAATATATAAATAAATAAATATATGCAAATAAATATAAAGTTCAAAGTTCACGAAAAAAAAAACTGCAACGCTTTATTAATAGTTAAAATCAGGTCAAAATTCAGGTCCCAGCTGGGTTCGTCACTTTTTGAGGTCCCCCTGAAACATTTCCGTTGTGGTCCGTGCTATTTGCAGCGCCTTCGTGTGTTTGGTTGTGTTGTGAGAATTTGCAGCGCGTTTCCGTATTTGTGTTTGCATTGCGAGGATTTGCAGCGCATGTGTTGTCAAACTGATGAAGATGTTTTCTTAATTTGTTGTCGTTTTTTTCTGTTTGCATGTGTTTCTTAAGTTGCAGCGCGTTGAGCTCTCTCGCCCACCATAATTATAATATAAACAAGTTAAGTATTAAGCACTCAGATTTCAATTATTGGAAATTCATTTAGAAACATCATTTTACTTACCACATTAGCCCTTTTTGAGTGACAGACAATTTATTTCCACATATATATTTAGACATTTATTTAATTTCATAATTATTCATTCACTTGGAGTCAGCAAGGGAGAAGCTTTGAGAGCAGACTAACACCTTGTGTGTGACCAACCGAAAAGCAAGAGCAAGTCAAAGAAGGACTGAATACATTGTACCCAGACTGTACTTTTAGTGAACAATTGTTTTTTTGTTTTTTTTTGGTATCCAGTATTTTAGTTTTTCCATGATAAATAAAATATTCTAGCAGAATCACATGCTTAAATGTACAGTTACAAAAACTATCACACTCAGAAAAAACTTAGGGTTAACTATTTCTTTGGTTGAAATAAATGTTACATATTACAACACATTTTGTTACATAAAACACATTTATTTTAATAGTAGTGTATCTATGTGTAGTGAATTTCGCTTTCGCCAACTTAGGGAGGTGAAATAGGGTAGTAATGGGTACTAATGTCACAGATGACGTTATGATTCTTGTATCACGTGTCAATTAATGTGTGGTTATGAGTACATCACAAAAGAAAGATTGGTGGGATCTCTAACTTGTAGAACCTCTTCTGTATTATCAACACAAGGAAATACACAAGTTGTAATAAAATATTTTTTATTAACAAAAGATAGACAAGAGTAATCAACAACTACTAAATGAATACCATGAATGAGAAAGGAATAAAGTGCATAAGGTGCATAAGATGCAAGTGATTATGTTGGGAGTTGCTATGTCAGAGCTATGTTATCTAGAAAGATAAACTGTTGCTACTCTGAACCAAATAAGGTGAATAACCTTATCTGCATCAAACAAATATGTGTAAGATTTGTTATCAACTGTAATCAACTATATAATACCTAATGTAAATTAGAAAATCATATACTGATAATATACAACAATGTCAAGGTCTCTGGAAGAGTGAGCAGTCCGGTGACGTGAGCAGTGGTTGAGTGAGCAGTCCGGTGGCGGCGACTTCTTCCCCTGGTTGTGCTGGTGCCAATACAGTGGGGAAAGGAGCAGGAATCCGTTTCAGCAGCCTTGACGATGAAGCGCTGTATGATGCTGATCTCCTGGAGCACCAAAGGGTCCTAAGATCTGGAACACGCAGATGTG
Organism: Labeo catla; assembly: GCA_012976165.1. Taxonomy (NCBI): domain Eukaryota; kingdom Metazoa; phylum Chordata; class Actinopteri; order Cypriniformes; family Cyprinidae; genus Labeo; species Labeo catla. The sequence goes on from VONZ01001535.1 coordinate 108,501, forward strand.
GCCCTGGAGTAGGTGCTGAAGGTCGGGTATCTGTTAGTCTCTCTGGATGAAAGACTCAGAAGGAGTTGATCTGCTGTTGTCTCACCCTCGTCGCATGGCTCAGACTCAGAATGAAGGTTGTTCTGTTAGTGTCCTTTCTTTTACAAGACTCAAACTCAGAACGAAGTGTTTCTGTTACAGTCCCTTCCCTTTCGGAACTCAGAACGAGTAGTGTCTTTTGGAAGGGTACCTTTATCCCTTTCTGATGAGGAGGAGATTGCAATTTGGCGCTTCTCCATTTCCGTGCTGTGATTGGCTGGTTCCATCAGAGTGGGGGACATGGGGTGGTCCACTGTTCTTTCCTCCTGTGGAATTTATTTGCATAGTCCAAACACAAAGTTAGAAAAGTGTCACTAAAGTTTTACCGGTGCATTTCTCACTTTCCAAACCATAACCAAAACGCATTTGGCAATGTTATGAACACATTAAGTCCAAACATGATGGGAAAAGATTGAACTGTCATGCATGCATTCATTTGTCCATTAACAGCTAAATTTGTGTAAGATGTTGCACTACACATCGCTGTCACCAAGAATACTTATTTCTCTGAATAATTATAAGATGTGTGTGTTGTAGTGTGCATCAGTTTTAGGGTTTAAAAACCTAGTAATGATTGGATTTGGATGAATCTTTGTGATCTCCCTCTGTTTCACCCAATGCTGCTGCATCTGGAGGTCTTAAGGAATTTTTATGGTCGATCATGTTGTGGAGCAAAGTTGATGAATTTTCTCAATGAAGTCAATAAGGCTCGAGAAGCAGAGTTCCAGATGTCAAAATAAGACTTTATTGAACAAAGCAACAAAGCCGAGATGACAGCCGCTGCATCTAGTCTCCGTCTGTTTGGGTATCCCTTCTTATACCTATCCATGCTCACCAAAATTGGTAATTCCGGTTACTCCTATCTGTTTTGGTGAGCCCACCTGGCCCATCTTCCATGGTGGAGTTTGGTTATCTCGGTCACAATGATCTTGACTCCTCCATCCCAATTAAAAATGACCCTTACTTCACCATCTCCAAATGGTTGGAGGTGGTCACATGGGACATACATCATAAATTGGAAGTTACCCAAAGTTCATGAGTTCACTTAAGTTCACTGATATGATCCAGTGAAAATCACCAGTACTGCCCAACAGAATACACGAGACTCTCAATCTGTGTTAAGACATCCAGTATTATAACAATCAACATTTTGATCAGTCTATTGATTGCTGTTGTGACCATACATTATATGTTTAAGTAAAATAATATCATATTGAGTAAAATAGCATACTATATTTTGAGAATACACAATAATCACAGGCCAAACCCTTAGGAATCAGTCTCAAGGTGGGTGACAGGCACAAACTGCATTTTAACCAATAGGAAGTTCTGTCCTTCCCAGACTTTGTACCAAAGGTTTTTTTACTTGCCCTCTAAGGGTGCTTTCACATCTGTGGTTCGGTTCATTTGGTCCGGACCAAGGGCAACAAATGATACATTGTAGCATTTTTTCTGCCGTTTTGGGTCCTTTTCACACCACACTGATTGCTCTGGTCCGAACCAGTTGAAACGAGCCAAAATGCAGTCATGTGACAACATCCACATCACTCGTTGGCCAGATGTGTCATTGAAGGTATTTCCTAAACTGCTTTTCGATTGGTCAGAATTAACGTGCGGGAAAATTCCAATGGAACTCCCGGAAGTAAATAAAGCGAGGAAACATAAAGCCGGTAGACAACATGCCGCTATTTAGTATGGAGGGACGACTGCGCGGGCTGATTGTATCCCTGGTCATCGTATACTATATAGTTTGTATACATCACTTTAGACAAACTATACATTTCGAGAATGAAGCGCTAACTGTCAACAAATACGTCTCCTCATCCCATAATGCACAGCGCAGCTGACTACGGCAGCTGGATTAGTCCAAAAAGGCGCAGTACTTTTTTTGCAGTTGGGTCTGTTCGAGTTCGGATCATGTTCTCACCACAAACGAACCGCTCCAGTGTACGTTTGAAAGCGTACCGAGACCACCTCTTCAAGGAGGTCTCGGTATGCTTTTTTGGTCCGCTTTTGGTGCGCACTCGGGTGCGATTGCTACAGTCACACCTGCCCAAATGAACCGCACCAAGAGGGAAAACGAACTCTAGTGCGATTCAACCGAACTAAGTGAGGCAGGTGTGAAAACACCCTAAGAGAAGTCTGGCTGTTGTCCTGGCATCTTTATCTGATGGCATTGGACAGTTTGCTTATGTTAGTTCACCAAGATCCAATCAAGATCAAAAGCAAACCTCTGTCCACTACTGTGGTCAAGGAGGGGTCCACCAATAAACTGGGCCCTGGAATGAGCTGTCCACTACATATGGGTATGTGATTATCGTATTGAGTGTAAATTATAATTTTAATTCAAATTATTAACACCTACACCTAGTCTAACCCTACCCGGTACTTCATTTTCAAATTTTCAATTACTTCCTTCATTGTATTGAAAATTAATGCCTTTCCAATGTGATATGAGAGTTGAAAAGGCAGAAAAAAAGTTGGGCAAAAGGCAGATTCGAGCTCAGGTCAATTGCGCTATGGTATGCGCTTTAATATCTACACCACTGGAACTAACGTTTGACAATCATCTTTTGTTAGTTAGTGTTAGTGTAGTGTAAATATCCTCTGCCAACAAGGCGGGCTATTTGCAATTAGTGTAAATAGACACTGAAGAAATTAATACAGGTTTGGGACAACATGAGACTATAAATAATTGGATCGTCTGAGATATGGCTAGCCTCATCTGAAATTTAGGCGAGAATAGGCGGCTGCAGTGAGGGGACGAGTGAAATAAATGCAGTAAAGATGTGCAGTTCTGATCTCTCAAAGTGGAACAAATGCCTACAAGATCAAATGTGGTCAAAAATCTTTTTTTTTTTTTTTTTTGATTTATTTATTGAATTTTCATAACAAAACACACATATACATAATTAACATACAAAACATTTATAAAAAAAAAAAAAAAAAAAATTATAATTAAAATAAATAAATAATAGCTTAGTAATAAATGCGTGCTACTGACTTGACAATACAAGTGAACAATTTGGATAAATGAAATCATAATAGTACAGTGTAGATGGATAATTACTCAAGAGAGACTGCATCCAACTGCAGAGTTCTAACATGATCAATGAAGGGTAGCCATATAACTGAGAATTTTAACATGGAGCCACGAAGAGTGTGTTTAATTTTTTCTAATTTAATAAAAAATAAAGCATCTTTTATCCACCGAGTGTGAGAAGGGGCATGAGGACCTTTCCAATGCATCAGAATACAACGTCTAGCTAGTAAAGTGAGAAAGGCTACCAGCCCAATAAAATGAGATGACAATGAGTAATTAGAAGGCAAGACTCCAAACAACCCAATAAGTGGAGAGGGAGAAAGTTTAACAGATATGGTAGCTGAAAGTGACTCAAAAACTGACTCCCAAAAAGTAGACAGAGCAGGACAAGTCCAGAACATGTGGGCTAAATTAGCTGGTTCTAGATGACACTTGTCACAACATGGATCAATATTGGGAAATATACGGGCTAGCTTACTTTTGGACCAGTGTACCCTGTGCACAACTTTACACTGTAAGACTCCATGGCGAGCGCAAACAGATGAATTATGAACACGCTTCAAAACTAACTGCCATGTCTCTGTATCCGTGTTGAGGTCTCTAGCCCAGGTAACCCGAAGACAATCAGAAGCCTGGGGCTGATATGTAAATAAATGGTTATATAAAGTAGAGATAGCTCTTCTCTGAGAAGGGTTCGTATTGAGAATCATGTCGAAAAGGGTGGAGGGTGGACTCATGGGGAACCCAGGAAAATGCTTACGGGCAAAGTCCCGGATTTGCAAATATCTAAAAAAATGTGACCTTGGCAAGTTAAAAACTTGAGTCAATTGTTCAAATGAAGCGAACGTTCCATCAAAGTAAAGATGCTTAATAGAAATTATCCCACGGTTCACCCAAGCCGCAAAGGCCCCATCAGTGAGAGAGGGAGGAAAGAGGGGGTTAAGGTTTACTGGACATAAAAGAGGTGTTGACTGTAAAGTAAAATGCCGTCTAAGTTGACACCAGATCTTTAGACAGTTCTTAACTATAATATTATTGGAAAATGTTGAAGGCGATAATGAAAGGGGAAGACAGAGAAGAGACATCAGTGAAGATTTATCACATGCAGCCTCCTCAATCCCTAACCAGGGGGGCGGTTGAACATCAGAACTACACCAGAATAACATATTTTTGACATTTGCAGCCCAATAATAAAACAAGAAGTTGGGTAATGCTAAACCACCCAACTCCTTGGTTTTTTGTAAGACACCTTTTCGTATTCTGGGAGTTTTCCCATTCCAGATAAATTGAGAAATAGAGCTGTCTAAAGAGTGAAAGAAATGCTTGGGAATAAAAACTGGTATGCATTGAAAGATATATAAAAATTTAGGCAATATATTCATTTTTATACAATTTATCCTACCTGCTAGAGAAAGAGGCAATAAAGACCAACGTTGAAAATCTTTAGTCATTTGATCCAGCAGTGGAGAAAAGTTACACTCAAAAAGGTCAGAATAGTTTTTAGTCACACAGATGCCCAGATAATTAAAATTATCTCGAGATTTCTTAAACGGGAGTGTTGAAAGAGGATAAGATATGGCCGCCGAGTTTATAGGCATTAGCTCACTCTTATGAAAATTTAGTTTATATCCTGAAACCTGTCCAAATTTCTCCAATAAGTCTAACGCTTGGGGTATGGATCTGTCTGGATCAGAAATAAAAAGCAAAAGATCATCGGCGTATAAAGACAGTTTATGCACAGATCCCCCCCTTGTGATCCCCATCATCTGACTGGACCTAAGGGCTACAGCCAAAGGTTCAATAGCAAGGGCGAACAGTATGGGGGAGAGTGGACAGCCCTGCCGAGTACCACGTCGAAGAGGAAAATATTCAGAATAGTCATTGTTGGTACGGACACGAGCTAAAGGAGAGGCATACAGAAGTTTAATCCAGGAAATAAATTTACTGCCAAAACCAAATCTTTTTAAGGTGTAAAGCAAATAAGGCCACTCCACCCGGTCAAATGCCTTCTCTGCGTCCATCGAAATAACCAATTCAGGAGTGGTGGATGTTGAAGGAGAGTATAATACATCAAATAAACGCCTAATGTTGTGGAAAGAGTGTCTTCCCTTAACAAACCCTGTTTGGTCTGTAGAAATGATTGAAGGCAAAACAGCCTCTACACGCCTTGCCAGCATCTTGGCTAAAATTTTAACATCCGCACATAACAAAGAAATAGGGCGATAGTTACTACAAAGAAGCGGATCTTTGCCTTTCTTTAATATTAGTGAGATGGTGGCCTGTCTTAAGGTTTGTGGAAGAATGCCGGATTGAAAGGATTCATTAAACATGTTTAAAAGTAATGGGGAAAGTTTATCAACAAACGCTTTAAAGAATTCGGTGGGCAGACCATCAGGCCCAGGGCATTTCCCACTCTGCATTGAAAATAATGCACCTTTAATCTCATCTACAGTAAAAGGCTCGTCCAAACTAGAAGATGTCTCGGGGTCAATAGAAGGAATGTTTAAGGGGTTAAAAAAACCGTCAAATTCAGCCTCTTCAGCTAAACACTCAGAAGCATACAATGAAGAATAAAAACTCCTGAATTGGTCATTAATAGTTTGAGGGTTAATAGTTGTACCATCATTGGTATTGATTTGTAAAATATTTTGAGTTGAGACAAATTGTCGAATTTGGTGCGCCAATATTTTGCCTGGTTTATCGCCAGATTCATAATAATTATAACGAGACTTAAGTAATGCTTCAATTGCCCCATCAGCGGCCAATAAATCAAATTCAGACTTTTTAATAAGCAAATCTTTGATAAGTTCAGGATCGGGTGCATCTGCACATCTGGACTGTAAGTTTGACAAGTCCCTAGAAATAGAGACCCCCTTTTCAGCAGTATTTTTTTTCCGAAAGGCAGAGTAGGAAATGACCTCTCCACGTAAATAGGCTTTGCATGCCTCCCAGATTGTTGATGCTGACATGTCCGGGTTAACATTAGTAGAAATAAAGAGATCAATGCGACTGTTAATAGTTTCAATGAAATCTGGGTCAGTAAGAAGAAATGAATTAAAGCGCCAAGGGGATCGTGTAAACGATACACCCGAGAATGAGATATCCACTGTGATGGTACCATGATCTGAAATTACTATAGGACTATAAAAACAGTTACAAACAGAAGAGAGCAACTTATTATCAATAAGAAAAAGGTCAATTCGAGAAAAGGTACCATGTACAGGAGAAAAAAAAGAAAACTGCTTATCATTGGGGTTAAAAAAGCGCCATACATCTGAGACTGCATACTGCTCCATAAACAGCTGAATGATTTTAGATGATTTAGATTGAGAAAGGGGCTTATTGGAAGAGCGATCTAGTGAGGGATCAAGATAGCAGTTAAAGTCTCCACCCAGAATAAGCTGACTAGAAACTAAGTCTGGAAGAGAGAAAAGAAAGTTTTTATAGAAGTCCTCATTATCCCAATTTGGGCCATACACATTAGCTAAAGTTAATGTACTACCAAAGATTTTCCCGGTAACAATAATAAAGCGACCATTAGGATCTGATATAACTTTAGAAACAGATAGAGGTACAGATTTGTGCACTAGAATTGCAGTCCCACGAGCCTTACTTGAAAATGAAGAATGGTAGATTTGGCCTACCCAACCTCTACGAAGTTTCATATGATCAGATGGCTTAAGGTGGGTTTCCTGCAAAAAAGCAATTTTTGTGTTTAAACTTCTCAAGTGTTCAAACACTTTATTGCGTTTCACAGGTGAATTTAACCCCTTCACATTCCAGCTGATAAATCTCAAAGCACCGCTGGATGACAAACTTGTGTTACGATTTAACATGCGCACTTTTTAGAGGTAATATTCCAATCTACAACCATGCCAAATTACCGAAGACAAAATAAAAAAGGTAGTAGCACGCAGGATTGTAAAGTTAAAGAAAGAAAAAAAAAGACAAAATAAATAAATAAAAAACAGACACCAACAGCACGAACACAATAAACATACCCACCCCGAACCAGTTGCCGAAAGGAACAGCAACGAACAGCACTCTGATACAAGGATCAGCTTAGATTAATACTTCCTTATACCAATCGCACTGCCCCCACAGTAAAGTGTACATAGATTTAAAGAACACAAGTTAAACCTTATCAATCGAACATATCAAAATAAAACACAGAGCCCTGAAGCTAAAACGTATGCAAACCGCACGGGCTACCTATGTAGAAAAACTGCATTAAACTAACAGCAAACCTACCAAGCAAGGATTAATACACGTATCAAGATTCAAAGTTAAAAATAAATAAAAAAATAAATGAAATAGATTTAAAGGGGGAAAAAGGCCAGCACCGCAAATATAGCAACGGCTCAACAAGTCATCACTAAACAGAAAGTGTCCGTTCGCTTTCTTATGAGTTCATGTTTAAACCTTTAACGAACTTGACAGCATCCGAAGTAGACAGGAGCACAGTTTTTTATTCGTTGGGTAGAGTGGTGCGCAACCAAAACCACAGTGCAACTGTGGATACTGAAATGAAGATACAAAACTTAAAAAAAAAAAATGGACCGGTTACTTACGCAACTACAGTCCATAGTAAAACGACGTGAAAAAAGAAGAAAGAGTAAGCACCACAATACCAGCAACGGTGTAACAAGGCATCAATAATCAGAAAATGCCCGTTGGCCTTCTTAGGAGCTCATGTTTAAGTCCTGAACGAACTTGACAGCATCCGATGCAGACATAAGGAAAGTTTTATCCCCGTTGGGTAGAGTGATGCGCAGCCTGGCTGGATAAAGGAGCGCGGGCTTGTACCCGCGTTTGTAAAGCTCAGCCATCGAATCCCTGTACTCGGCGCGCTGCTTCAATACGTCGGGGCTGTAGTCATCAAACATGCGAATCTGATAGTCCTTATAATGCAGGACGCCCCTTTTGCGAGCCTCGCGGATTACAAGGTCTTTAACTTGAAATCGGTGAAAACGCAAGATAACTGGCCGCGGTTTTCCTCCCGGCGCTGGCTTGGGTGCGAGGCTCCGATGTGCTCGATCAATCTCGGGGGGCGAACTGAGGACCTCCGAACCAAGCACATCAATAAGCAGCTGAGAGAAAAACGCTGATGGACGAGGGCCTTCAATCGATTCAGGCAATCCAATGATTCGAATGTTTTGACGTCTGCTGCGACCCTCCAGATCAGCTACTTTGTGTTTGAGCAAATCATTGTCTTTCTGCAACGCAGAGAAGGCGCCCTCAAGTTGCTGGAGCCGTTGGTCAACTGACGTAGCGTTTACTTCGAGAGAATCAATGCGTTGCCCGTGATCGTTAATTGTTGATCGGATGCTATCCAGCGTAGACGCAAGGGAGTCGAAAGAGGATTTGAAATCGGCCGAAAGGGCCGCTCGGTGTTCGTCCAGCAGCGAGCTTATGTCGGCCATGGAAATCGGCGGGCACTCCTTTTCCCTTTCTGCTTGTTTTCCTTTAGCTTTAGACATGATAAGACAAGCTAAACAAATACAGCCCGTTTGCGAAACTTTGTTGACTCTGCCGATGAAAAAATAAAGGTTTAACAAGAAACTTAAAGATAAAACCGCGGGAGCAAGCTAAGCGTGCGACTACTCTGCACACCTCATAACCGGAAGTCCTCAATAATATCTTTAACCTCTTGAACATAGCTTTCCCTTTTTAAAATCTCAGTATTTAAAACCCACACTCCTGGACCTCTTTTAATTGTACTCCAATCCATCTGCATAAACATTGGCTTGTGATCACTTAAACTCGTCTCCCCGTACTTTACGTTATCTATAAAATCTTCTATAATCCTTGAGCACAAGATAAAATCTATTCTAGTTTGATACATAAAATTCCCCACCATTTGTCTTCTTGAATATTGTCGCTTTTTCTCATGCCTCTCTCTCCATACATCCACTAAATTAAAATCTTCCATCAATGATTTCAACTCCTTCCTCCCAGTATCCGTTTTAAAAGCCATTCCATCTGCCATGTCAATTTTGCTTAAAACAGTATTAAAATCCCCCATTCATATGACATTTTTGTATTTCATTAATAACCTCCTTAAAAGCTTAAAAAAAACCTTCTTTTCTCTCTCTTCATTAGGCGCATGCACATTTATCACAGTTACTTTGTTGTTTTCCCATTTCATTTCTACCCCTAAGCATTTTCCAACATCATCCTTATAAATTACATCACACACAACATCCGTATTCTTTCTTATTAAAAATGCCACTCCTCTGCCATACCTCTTGTCCTCATTGTTATATAAAATATCCCCATCCCATCTGTTCTTCAGCTCATTTATATGCATATCTTTCCAGTTTGTTTCTTGTAAAATAATTATATCCACATTTTTAAACATTTCTTTCACTCTTTCAAATTTGTTAAAATCCAAGAGTCCCCTGGCATTAAAAGTGGCAAAACTGAGACCCATAAGAAATAAGTAGATAGAAGCACTTAAAAATCCCATCTCATTAGTTTAATTCGCTTGAGTCTTTTAATAGTTCATATCTGTTCTTCCATGATTCTTTATTGGTAGGTCTTTTTCTAATTCCTTCTAAATTTGGCTTTACCTTAAGTTGACGTCTTCTTCTACATAAAACCGACGTTCCTTCTGCTTTTCCTTCTCCTTCATTGTTTGAACCCACTTCTTCCTCCAAAGTGTTACCCAGTCCAACAAATAAATCCACATGTTCCAATGATTCTTCATCCTGTCCCATTTGCTTTGATTTTTCTTGAATCTCTTCATTCCGGTTGTCATTTAACTGTTCCTCGTTTACTCATTCCTCCACTGTGCTCTCTGTAGTCCCATCGGTGCTGCCGTGTCCCTCTGCTTCTGCCATCCGTTGTAGAGGATCTTCCCTCGGTTTCTCTGTCACTGTCTGCTCTTCATCTCCTTTATTGCTTATGACCCACTCCTCTCTCAGATCTGTCATACCATCGTCGTCTGTCTCCTCCGTGCTGTCTCGTTTATGCATCCGCCCCCTCACATGAGTCTCGTCCTGCTCAAACCAGCACTCGCATTTGTTTAGCACTTTTTTGCAATCCGGGCATCTGACCGCCATACAATCCCTCGCGAAATGTCCTCTCTCCTCGCATTTAAAACATTTAAAATCAGGGCAGTCTTTCATGACATGGTCAGGGCTCATGCACAGCCGACAGGTTTTAACCTGATGGCTGTGCATCACCCGAAAATATTGCCACCCCTCAGCCGTTTCCAGCCTAGTGCTATACGGGAGAGAGGCAACCGCTTTAGGGAAACGAGATTTCACGAACCTCGTACCATCTTCGATAGTCGTGCCCGGATACACTCGTCTCTTAATATCCGAAATAGGGGTAACTCCCCACCCTTCCAATTTATCTAAAATCTCACGATCGTCAATGTAAACAGGCAGGTGCATGAACGAGACCACATAGTCTCTATTTTGCAGTGTTTTAACCTCACACATTGTTTCCTTTATCTGTAATCCATCGACCAACAAATCAACATCTTCCACGTTTTCTAAAGTCACCTCATACTCCTTATTTTGTTTGGGTCTTACCGCCAGAATGTTCCCTTTGCCAATCTTTGCCGTCACTGCTTTTATTATATCCTCCGCCCTTGCATTCACGTTTGAAATATCCACGCTCACAGTAGCTTCTTTCAAGTAGTCCTTCTTTGTCTTGTTATTCCTTTGTTCAATATCCATTTTTTTCTCAACTCGTTGTCTTATTTCAGTTCCATCTTCATTCACCATTCGTGTTCCTCGAGCCATATCCATGTCTATTGCCGTGTGTTCGTCCGACATTTCTCAAACAAACAAAGCAGACAACCGAAAAAACCGTACACTAAACAACAAGAAAAGTTCCCCCCAAACAGCACATGCTGTTGGGAGGAATAAAAATAAAAAACACAAAAAAACTTTACAAATAACACTTATAACGCCAAAAAAGAAAATAAAAACAAAAAAAGGGAGGGGGAGCCTTCCTCTCCCAACTACTGCCACAACACTTCCTGGTTGCTCTCTAGCGCCCTCAGGGTGGTATGGCCGTAAGCGAGAGGCACTGCAAAGTGTGGGCTATTTAAAGGTGAGCCCCCCCTGAAGGCCAGCATATTATATCAGTAGTGAAGAAAAGCCAAAAGCTTACAGCACCTGGTATTCCTAGGCAGTCTCTCATCCAAGTACTAACCAGGCCCGTCCCTGCTTAGCTTCCGGGATCAGATGAGATCGGGCTTGCTTTTTTTTTTTTTTTATTGAAAAAATTCCAAACAATTAAAAAGCATAAGACATTTTAAAAGGTACAAAGAACAGAAAACATTATAGAAGATACAAAGCCAATTTTTTTAGCTAATTGATAGACATCACTTTTCTTTTGGTCATTCAGCATTTCATACTAATTCATCCATCGAAGCGACTTAACAGATCCCAGTTCATTTCCTTCAAAACTTGACAGACTTTTGGTGACAGTAATTTGTAAAATTGATCCAGCATATCTTCATTCTTAAAATACACATACAATCTTTCCAAATACCCTTCTGTTTTCATTTTGAACAATTTCCAAACATCCATCACTGTTTTTTCTTTTTTAGCAACAATTCTCCTTTCCCAAATTGCACTTTTCATTAGCATTATACAGAGACTGATAAACATCTTATTTTGACATTTCTTTTCCCATCCAAGCATCACCACTCTATTCCATTCTATTTCGTTTTCATCCCATTCATCAACCAAATTCTTAGTTAGCTCTTTACACTTTTTTAGAAAACCTTCCAAGTGCTTACAATATAAAAACAGATGTAAAAAACCTTCGTCCCTTTCTTGACACACCTTGCACACTTGGTCACGTTCCATTCCAATCTTGTTTAAAATTAAATCTGTAAAAATCACCTTATGCCTTATAAAATACTCTAGACATCCCAGCTTGGTTTCCACACATCTCCCTCCCATGTTTCCCCATATTGCATTCTCGTTGACATTTTTAAAACTTTGCATCCAAAACTTATTCACAATTGGTTCTTTAAAAACACAGTCTCTAAAAGAACAATAAAACTGTTTGACAGTACACTCTTTGAAATCATGAAGTTTCCCCGCCATTTTCACATAGATGTTCCTTTCTTTTTCTCCTTCCCCACTTTCTATTCTTTTAATCCATTCCCTTGGAATAGCCTGCTTGATTGTGTCAAAATTGTTTTTGATTTCTTGTCTGCTGTATTCTTCTTTTGCCTCCTCCATTGTATCTATGACATACTGCTCTGGTAGAAACCCTTCTTTAAATTCGTATAACACATCCCTCACTCTTGTTATCCCGACATCCAACCATTTCTTATAAAATAAAAACTTCCCTTGTTTTAAAATGTTATTATTTAAGAACAAAGGTTGATTTAAAATGCTTTCTCTTCCGTGCGGATCATATTCAATTTTTTCTAAAAACTTCCCCCACGCATTAAAAATTTCCCTATAAAACTCAGGTAAACCTTCCGTCATCCAGTTTTTTGTTTTCATCCACAAAATTCCATCTTCCAATTTATAATTCCCACATTTATTTATAAAATATCTCATTGTTTTTTTCCACTCTGATTTATTCTCATTGTCTAGATATTTTTTGACAATTTTAACTCTTAGACTATTTTTCCTCTGTTCCACATCCATTAAACCTAAACCACCCCTCTCTATCTCCCCTAAAAGCGTATTATAAGCTATTCTTGGGGGTTTACCCTCCCATAAAAACTCAAGAAAGCATCTTTTCAACCTTTTTTCTATCCATACAGGCATTTCTACCACATATAGAACATACCACAACTTCGATACCATTAAAACATTTAAAACTAAAGCTTTCCCTTTTAAAGTTAAAGTCCTCAGTTTCCAGAAGTTCAGCCTCCGCTCTATTCCTGTTATTAATTCTTCCCACATTTTATCTCTTACTTTCCGCCTATCTTTCCCCATTAAAACCCCTAAAATCCTTATTTCGTCAACTTCTTTGAAATTAAAACATTTCGTTAAACCCATTGCACTTCCAAATCTCATGTATACAGTCTTGTCTTCATTTATTTTACTCCCCGATCCCTTACAATAAATCTGTATAAGCTTCATTGCCTCTTTGACGCTCTCCTCCCCTTTAACTATTAAAGTGGTGTCGTCCGCGTACTGGAAGACCCTCCCATTTACCTTATCCTCCTCGATCTGAACTCCTCTTATTTTGCATTCTTCGTTTATCATTAATCCTAACGGCTCTGACACAAGCGAATATAATAACGCGGAGAGCGGACATCCCTGCCTAACTGATCTTGTTATTTTAAAACAATCTGTTAAAAACCCGTTACATTTTATTCTCGTTACGACCCCTTTGTATAAAATCTGTATCCATTTCCTAAAAACATCCCCAAATCCAAAACTTTTAAGCACTTCGAGTAAATACTCGTGTTCGACCCTATCGAAAGCTTTTTCAAAATCAAGGCTAATTAAATATCCTTCTTCTTTCTTCTCCTCCAAATATTCTATTACATCTCTAATACTCATTGTGATATCAGCTATGTCTCTTCCTTTAATCGCATATGCTTGGGTAGTTTGAATTATTTTAGGCAACACTTCTTTTAGTCTATTTGCTAGAATCTTAGCTAGAATTTTTAGGTCCGTATTTAGCATCGTGATTGGTCTGTAATTTTTCAGATCTACCTTCTCTCCTTTCTTTTTGTATATTAATTTCATCAATCCCATCCCCATTCTTTCGTTCAACTCCTCTTTTTTAAAAATATCTTTAAAAACGTCCATTAAAATAGGTATTAATATCTCTTTAAAACAAATGTAAAATTCACTACTTAAACCGTCTATTCCCGGACTTTTCTTTCTGTTCAACTCACCTATTGCTCTTCTAATTTCTTCCTCTTTAATTTCCTGATCACATTCCATTTTGTCCACTTCATCTACTTTCGTCGTTATCTGTTCCAATAATTTCTCCATTTCAACCTTTCCTACTCCCTTTGTTCTAAAAAGTCCCTCATAGTAACTCTTTATTTCTTTTAGTATTCCCTCACTTTCACTTATAATGTTTCCCTCCCCCCCCCTTATCATTTTAATTGCTTCAGCTCTCCCCTTTTTTTTCTCCAAATCAAAAAAAAATTTAGTGCATTTTTCTCCTTCTACTGTGTATTTTGCTTTACTTCTTAGTCTTGCTCCTTCGTATTTCATTTCCTCTATTTCTTTCAATTTCCCTTCCAACTCTTTTACCTTTTGTATATCATTTTTCGATTGTTTCAGTTCCTTTTCTAGAGCTTCTCTTATTATTTTTTCTCGTTGTCTCTTACATTTTTGTATTACACTACTATATTCTATTGAACTTTTCTTAACTAGAAATTTTACATTTTCCCACCATAGCCTCTTGTCTTCACTATACATTTGATTTCCCTTTTCCTGTTCTATAATTCGTTTTATCCTTTCAACATAGTCTTTATTTTTTAAGATTTCAGTATTTAAAACCCATACCCCTGGCCCTCTTTGTACATTTTCCAGATCTAAACTAAAAAATAGGAACTTATGATCACTTAGGACCGTTTCTTCATACCTTATCTTCTCTATGTAGTCCTCTAAATTTCTTGTACATAGAATGAAATCTATCCTAGTTTGACATATGAAATTCCCTACAATTTGCCTTCTTGAAAACTCCCTTTTCCTTTCGTTTCTTTCTCTCCAAATGTCAACCATTTTATTTTCCCCCATCAGCAGTTTTAACTCCTTTCTTCCAGTATCTGATTTAAAAACCATTCCTTCCGCTATGTCTTGTTTGCTAAAAACCGTATTAAAATCCCCCAACATAATGATTTCCTTATATTTTTTAAAAACACTCCGTAAAACATTAAAAAATTCTTTCCTTTCTTTCTCCTCCGTCGGTGCATGTATGTTCGCTAAGATTATATCTCTCCCCTCATATTTTGTCTTCACTACAATACATTTCCCCAATTGATCTTTGTGCATTACTTTACTCATTTTAAAAACATTCTCCTTCATTAAAAAAGCCACACCTCTCCCCATCCTTCCATCACCATTATTATAAAACAGACCTCCTTCCCATTCCCTTTTAAATACATCCATTACATCATCTCTCCAGTTTGTTTCTTGCAACGCAATGACATCTGCCCTTTTGCATTTCTCTATTACATTCTGAAATTTTTTAGGGTCCAATAGACCCCTCGCATTAAAAGTCACGCAACTTAAGACCATTAAAAGATGTAAATACTTAAAAACCAACATCTCAGTCCTCTTTCTCCTCCTCCAGACCCCTTAACACTTCATAACGACCACGATGTTTTATTTGTCCTTTTTTTATGACTTTCTTAGGTATATCCAGTTTTGGCGTTACCTTTGATGATCGTCTTGTTTGTCTCCTCACGATTTTGTCTTTCTCCATCTGCTCCTCCTTTTCTTCTCTCCCACTGTCAGTTTGCTCCTTTTGCTCGTCCTTTTCCGCAGCCTCCAGTAAGTCTTTAAAACTGGGCGTGATCTCCATCGGTGTCCAGGTTAAAATCACTGTTTGCCCCGTTTGGTTGTCTCTTTCG
Source organism: Labeo catla (assembly GCA_012976165.1). Classification (NCBI taxonomy): domain Eukaryota; kingdom Metazoa; phylum Chordata; class Actinopteri; order Cypriniformes; family Cyprinidae; genus Labeo; species Labeo catla. The sequence goes on from VONZ01001535.1 coordinate 124,151, forward strand.
TTCTCTGCGACCTCATTCCTTGCTTCCGCACCATTTTCGTCTTCCTCCGCGGGGATTTGTTGCGCTTGCGCTGGCGTCGCAGATTGCTCCTCCTCGTTGCTTCCCTCATGCACCTGCCCACCCACCTGGATGTCGCCCCCTCCTTCCTCTTCCTCCATCCAACATTCACATTTATTTAAAAAATTACGGCATTCCGGGCACCTTACGGCATCGCAGTCCCGCGCAAAATGTCCCCTCTCCTCACATTTGTAGCACCGAAAGTCTGGGCAGTCCTTTACCAGGTGATCCGGGCTCATGCACAGCTTACAGGTCTTTACCTGGTTGCTGTGCATTACCCGGAAAAACTGAGGCCCTTCGGCCGTCTCCAGCTCTGTGCTATATGGAAGGGAGACGATCTCCCTGGGGAACCGCACTTTCACAAAGCGCGTACCATCCTCGATGTTCGTGCCCGGATAAAGCCGCCTTTTTATTTTTGATAGGGGGAAAACACCCCAGCCCTCCAATTTATTTAAAATAATTTCATCATCAAGGTAGGCAGGCAGGTGCATGAAAGACACAACATAGTCTCTATTCTGCAACTTTTTAACTTCGCAGTTTACGCCTTTTACTAATAATCCATCAGCAAGATCGTCGCATACTTCCTCGTTTTCCATTGTTAGTTCATACTCCTTCCCTTGCCTTGGCCTTAAAGTCAGAATTTTCCCATTTCCATACTTTTCCGTCACCGCTTTGATAATGTCCATAGCTCTCACTTCATTTATTTCCTCCACGTTCACTATCACCGTCGCCTCCTTTAAGTATTTCCTTTTGCTCGTAAACTGATTATTTCTTTCTCGTTGTCCATTTTTCGGTCCTGCTTCATTTATTCCACTTCTTAACCGCTCCGTTCCAGCGTTGTTTACTGTGCTCGTCTCTCGTTCCAATCCATCGTCGTTTGCCTCGTTTCTTTCTTGTTCCAATCCAATATTCTTTGCCATTCGTCCTTCTCCGACCAGTCCAAGGTTATTACCCGTTAATCCATCCATGGTTGCAAAAAAGCAAGAAAAAAAGAAAAAAAAAGAAAGAGAAAAAAAGGAAAAAAAAAGGAAGAAAACCACCCTCCAGCGAGCACGGATGCTGCTGTCAGGTGGTTTAAAAAGCTCAAAGAAAAAGATGAAAAAGTAGATTAAAAGTCCCGAAAAATACACCAAACAGAAAAAAAGACACACACGCTGTGGGAGAGCCTTCCTCTCCCTACTGCAGCCAGAACACAACTGACGGAACCAGCAATAGCGCCCTCAGGGTGGTATGGCTGTAAGCGAGCGTTATTGCAAAGTGTGGGCTATTGAAAGGTGAGCCTCCCCTGAAGGCCAGCATATTATATCAGTAGTGAAGAAAAGCCAAAAGCTTACAGCACCTGGTATTCCCAGGCAGTCTCCCATCCAAGTACTAACCAGGTCCGACCCTGCTTAGCTTCCGAGATCAGACGAGATCGGGCGCGCTTTTTTTTTTTTTTTCATTGAAAATATTTCAATCAAATTTCCATCAATTATTTTCCATAAAACGAACATCAACAATTGTCTTCACAGAAGCCTCTACGTCATGAAAATGTAAAGATTCAGTCAAGATTCCACTGCAAAACTCAATACAATCATTCAGTTATTTTCAAGTGACATTTCCAAACCAGAGTCCATTAAAACCTTCCAGACATCCTGGGTAAAAACATTATAAAATTCACCAATTTTGTCTTCTAGTTTAAAATAATAAAACAGGCATTAAATATACTTTTCAAATTTTCTTTTAAACAAATTCCACACATCCAATAAAATATTTTCTCTCTTTGCCACCACCCTTCTTCCCCATATCGCACTCTTGATCAGCATCACAAGTAAGTTGATGAGTTTTTTGTTTTTACATTGCTTATCCAGACCCAGCATCACCACCTTATTCCATTCAATACTTTCATCACCCTCCCCTCTCAAACTTAAAATCATACTTTTACATTTCCCATTAAAATCCTCCAACCCTTTGCAATGTAAAAACAAGTGTAAAAATCCTTCGTCATCATCGTTACATACTTTACAAGTAGCACTTGGTTCCATTCCAATTTTGTTTAAAATAACATCTGTAAAAATCACTTTGTGTCTGATAAAATATTCAAAGTTTTCCAGTTTTGTCTGTACAAATTTTCCATTCATGTTCCCCCATATGCTGTCTTCTTTTAAATCCTTGAAGTTTTGTAACCAATATTCATTTACAACAGGTTTCTTAAAAACAGCATCTCTAAACACAGAATAGACCTTTTTTACAGTACATTCATTAAATAAATACAGTTTTCCCCCCAACCTCACGTACACATCTTTCCCTTGTTTCCCTTCTTCCATGCTTTCAATTTTCTTTATCCACTCTTTTGGTATAGCTTTCTTAATTACATCATATTTGCTTGTTATCTCTTGTCTGCTGTAATCTTCCTTTGCCTCCTCCATCACATCCACAATGTATTGAACTGGTAAAAATCCTTCCCTGAATTCATATAAAACATCTCTGACCTTTGTGATTCCCACATTCCACCATTTTTTAAAAAATATCTCCTTCCCTTGATTTAAAATGCAGTTGTTTAAGAATAAAGGCTGATTTAAAATGTTCTCTCTACCTTGTGGCTTAAAATGCACATTAGTTAAAAATCTGCTCCATGCAACAGTTCTTTGTAAAAATCTGGCAGCCCTTCCGTCATCCACTTTTTTGTTTTCATCCATAAAATGTTGTCCCCCAAGTTAAAATTGCTACACTTACTTAAAAAATACCCCATTGTTCTCTTCCATTCCACTTTGTTGTCTTCATCCATGTACTTTTTAATTATTTTTACTCTCAAACTGTTTTTTCTTTGTTCCACTTCCATTAACCCCAGTCCTCCCTTTCCCACCGCTCCTATTAAAGTATTGTACGCTATTCTTGGAGGCTTGCCATCCCATAAAAAATCTAAAAAACATTTTTTCAGCCTTTTTTCCACCCACAACGGCATTGACGACACATATAAAATATACCACAATTTTGAAATCATTAAAACATTAAGAACTAACACCTTCCCTTTTAAAGTTAATGTTCTCAATTTCCAAAAAGTCAATCGTCTTTCAATCCCTCCTAAAGCTTCCTGCCACATAGTTTCTTCTGTTTTCTTTTCATCCCTCCCCATTAAAACACCTAAAATCTTTATTTCTTTAGTTTCCTTAAAAGTAAAGTGCTCTGCTAAAACCCCTGCCCTACCAAATCTCATATACACCGTTTTGTCCTCATTTACTTTAGCTCCTGATCCCCTGCAAAACTGTTGTACAGTTTGCATTGCTATTTCCACACTCTCCAAATGTTTTAAAAATAATGTTGTGTCATCCGCATATTGAAAAATTTTACTTTTTCCTCCCTCAGTTCCTATCCCCCTTATTCTCTTTTCATGTTTCACCATCAGTCCCAAAGGTTCCGCAACTAAAGAATATAAAAGAGCTGACAACGGACATCCTTGTCTTATTGATCTGGTAATTTTAAAACACTGTGTTAAAAACCCATTACATTTAATTTTTGTTACTGCACCTTTGTATAAAATCCTAATCCATTTCATAAAATTCTCTCCGAAACCAAAACTTTTTAAAACGTCAAATAAAAAACCATGCTCCACCCTGTCAAATGCTTTCTCAAAATCTAAACTGATAATAAACCCATCTTTGTTCTTTTCATGTATGTATCTTATCATGTCTTTAACACTAAAAGTTGTATCTCCTATATCTCTGCCTTTCACTCCGTACACTTGGTTAGTTTTAAGTCATGCTCGGCATGACTTCCTTCAATCTGTTGGCTAAAATTTTAGATAAGATCTTTAAATCCGTATTCAACATTGTAATCGGTCTGTAATTCTTTAAATCCGTCCTCTCTCCTTTTTTTTTGTATATCAACTTCATTAATCCCATTCCCATTCTCTGATTTAACTCACCTTTCTTAAAAACATCTACATAAACTTCTTTTAAAATGCTAGTTAAAAAATCTTTAAAAACTATATAGAACTCACTCCCCAAACCATCTATACCTGGACTTTTCTTTTTGTTTAATTCACTTATTGCTCTTTTTATCTCTTCTTCTCTTATCTCTTCATCACACTCTTTTTTGTCCACTTCTTCTACTCTTGCTTTTATTTGCTTCAGTAACTCCAGTTTCTCTTCTTCCCTCCCCCCCTCTGCACTAAACAGGTTCTCATAGTATGCTTTTATTTCTATTAATATTTCCTTATTTGTTTCCACCACTGTACCATTTTCCCCTCTTATTTCTTTAATCATTTCAGCTTTACCTCTTCTTTTCTCTAGATCGAAGAAAAATTTTGTACATTTTTCACCGTCCACAGTATATTTAGCCTTACTTCTTAACCTCGCACCTTCATATTTTTCCTCCTCCATTTCTTTCAATAATCCCTGTAATTCTTTTATTTTTTGTATATCTTCCCCGTTCTCATTTAATTCCTTTTCCAATTTTTCCCTAATTTCTCTCTCCTTATTTCTCTTACATCTCTGTATTAACTTGCAGTACTTTATTGTGAATTGTTTTACTAAATATTTAACATTTTCCCACCATATTCTTTTATCTTCAATATACATATCATTCTCCTTTTCTTTTTCAATAATTTCTTTAATGCTTAGCACATAGCCTTCATTCTTCAAAATCTCTGTATTTAAACCCCATACCCCCGGCCCTCTTTTCACAGAACTCCAGTCTACTTGCATAAAAATAGGTTTATGATCGCTTAAGCTTGATTCTTCATATTTAATGCTACCGATAAAACCTTCAATGTTCCTTGTACATAAAATAAAATCAATTCTTGTTTTACACATGAAATTCCCCACTAATTGTCTCCTTGAATATTCTTTCTTTTTTTCATTTCTCTCTCTCCATACATCAATTATATTATTTTCTTCCATTAATAGTTTCAATTCCTTTCTTCCTTTATCAGTTTTAAAAACCATTCCCTCACCCATTTCTAATTTACTAAAACCCGTATTAAAATCGCCCATCATAATAACTTCTCTATGTTTCTTTAATAAGTCCCTTAACACATTAAAATACTGTTTCTTTTCATTCTCTTCC